>JAARMF010000097.1:59919-137964 GCA_022844705.1 Toxascaris leonina
ATCAGTCAAAATATTGACAGCTGTGTTCTGCCCATGCGTCATGTCTGTACACGTCATGAAAATTGCTACGCTTGCTATGGTGAGGGCCATAGTCTCGAATAGACCTCACCTCGACACCACACAGAAAATCTCGCTCTTACACTCTACTCGAATTATTACTGCAAATGCTTGTTTACAAGGGCATTCTAAGATTTTGTTGGCCTAAAATGAAGACACAAATTCTCACCATTCTCATAAGAACTGAACAACGGACCACTTCATTAGCTCAAATTTTCGAATATTCATTTTTTTTAAACCAATAATATGTAAAATTTTCAAACAATGAGTCTTATTCACTCCAAAGCAAAAATTCTATGAAAAACAAATTTCTTTGAGCGGAACTTTGTTCTGCATCGCCTTGTTGTGTTTCATCACTAATAAGTTAAGGCACATTTTCAGGCTGGAAAAACCGCAAATTCCGAGCCTCTTTGTGGAATTTCGTCGTCTAGAAAAGATCTTTTCACACTGCATTCCCCAATGGATGCACCCCTAGCTGAGCATATTTGCAAGCTAAAGTTATAGTGTTTATAACGACACGACAGCACTAGAGAACAAGTGAAAATTCCACTGTACGCTCTACAGGTCACCTTTTTCCGATCGGGTGTACTTGTGCTTGCTCATTTATGTTTCAGAGAATTACGGTGATTGCACCTTTATGTAAATGGGGTTAGTAGTTGATGCGTTGTGAACCACTATGGTGATTCGATCATCGTCTAAAGCAATAGCTAAATTGGGCAGAACTTCAAAAGAAAGTATACTTTTCGGAAGATATTCGACGTTGCTGCATTCGAATATTACTGAAGCTTGGTGGAAGGGGAGAACAGCATTCGTTTTGAGAATGGTATTCTCAGCGGTGGATAGTCCAACACCCAGGAAAAGACTGCTGCCGAGTTTTTCAAATAAGTTCTAGAAACACACCTGGTGACCTTCACTGATTGCACCATTTTCATAAGTTTTAGCGCAAAAGTCTTCAAAAGCGCGAAGACGGATAACTAACAAGCTGAACGTGCACGAAAAGGTTATTTCTGAAAATTTTCATCTTGAAGCACAGCTGAGGTCTTAAGCTGGAAAGCTCGTAATGTACGATAAAGCCATACCAAATAGAAAATTTCTGGTAAGAAATGGGTCTAATCCGATTCGTCTGAATCCCCTATCAGTGGGATTCAGATTCATCGTCCCACTAGAAGCCTATTCGAACATCGGTGATTTACAGGCTCCGATAGCGACAAATGGCTCCGAAGTGGAATATGTTCGATCACGAAGCTGCCAGCCGAAATCAACATTTTGCAAGGCGCACAATTCAATTTCTATGCAGACTTTCCGTCCAAAAAAGGTGAACCATTTGAGCGATATCAGAAAGTTCTTGACGGTGTTATAACTATGATGTTAAAAACCACTAAAACAAAGTGCATAAATTCCTGAAACCTTCCTTAATTTGCATTTTTTCATACGACTTGTTTCGAACGTTCATTTTCTGCCATAAAGATAAAGTATTAAATAATGGTGATCGTTACTGTGGCCGATGCAGCATCGAATATCGGAATTGATTGCGCCTAAATAGTCGTTTTTACATAACGCTTTATTGCTGGCAATAGTACATCATAAGTACGCCGCATATATGAGCATCACCTAGCAATAGAACACTTCGATGAACTGTTCCAGCGATACAATCGTAGCGTATATTAAGCACTCAAATATGAGCCAATAATAACTAAGCGCGTGCGGTGACGAGCGCTCGCAGGCAGAAACCCTCCTATGAATTCTCTAGAAGCGACTATATCACAATGTCAGGCGTAAATTCACTTCTCGAGCATAATGATTTGACCCCTCTGAGTACTTTTGTCGGCAATTTTGTTGAAAATTGTTTCTTCGGGTCTGCTTTGTGATGACTCTCCCTTGAGCCAACTCGAGTGGTTGATTGATGAGGCGCTAGATGGTTTCGAATAGATTGGACAAATGAGTGTTTATTTTGTAACTACAGATATCACTTAACAAAAGTCGAATCGTTAGAGATTGAAGGAATCTGGAGCAACTAAATACTCTGCCTTTCAAATGCTTGTTCAGGTGGATTTGCGGATGTATCAGACGCCCTTGACGTTCAGGTTTTAGCGACTGGACGTGTCCTGCCGCAAAATGAAAAGGGACTTGATTAGGGTTGTAGTGGACTGTTTCTAAGATCGGGAAGAAGAGTATAGATGATGAAATGTTGAGAAGAAAAGCGCACTGAGACGATGAGTTCTACGAGAACCGTGAAAGTAAAATATCATGACTGCATGAGACGCAATTTTTCTCACCGGAACACCATGAAGATTTTTCAGTTGATTATGCAACGGAAAGAAGCAATTTTTTGGAAGCAAAAACTCTTTCGTTAATTTTTGCAGGAAGGAGAGATGACAACGGAGGCTTCCTTGCTATTGCGACCATTATTACTAATTCCCAAGCTCTCATCTACCTGCCGTTTCATACAACAATATAAGAGTTACAAGCAGTAATGCTGCTGCAAGCTTTAGCACGCCGAGCTTACACTGGCTAGCAGCATTATTGCTTTTCCGTTTGCAAGCAGTAATGCCTAATTCCATCAACACCACTCATTGCTACTACTATTCGTGTTGCTAGCAGTAAGGAGGAAGAATGGTAGTGGCAGCAGTACTAATATCGCCAGCAACAACTACCACTATTACCATTCTACATGCTACTATTGCTCCGACTCCGATTTCTGTCGCAGCCACTCTTCTTATCAGTGTTACAAACTCGAAACATTCCTATTACAGCCACACTGAACAAACTGCTAATAGCAGCGAAAAGTAATCCCACTTAACAATATCAATGCACTGTGCTAATGCACGCCTTTGCTGATGCTTCTCCTCATCACCACTGCAAATATCGGCAACTATAATATGCTAACCAATAGTTTTCCTGCAAATGATATTAATTCCACTGTTGGCAACACTAGCACTACCATTTAACAATTCCTGCAGCTAACTGTGGCTTGCACTAGTAATGATGATCTAGATTAGAAGGGTATTTCATCAGATGGCCGCAGATTTGCATGGTATATGGATCCTCCATTACTGAGTCCGGTCAAAAATCAGCCAGACTCCAGCCGGAATAGGGAGTGCTCGTTAGAGTTCATTGAAAATGCATACTCGGGGTTAAGTCGTAACTTCGCAATAAACAAACCTCTTTTCCAGGCTCTTGTTTTTCATACTAGGAATTAGCTAAAAGACAAAGAAAACGCGAATTTACAATTTCGATCCGATTCCCACTACGAGAAAGCAAAAACTGTTCTCCTAGCGAATCAAACTGCTAAAAAAGGCAGACAACTTCGTAGCTTGAAACCTCCATAGGACAAAATGTGGGCTTCTGTATTCAGTCCACAATCCAGGTAGAGCCGTGAATCCGGAACCGAACCTTCATAATAAATTCCCGGAATTTTTCCTCACTGATTGCAGCTTCCAATGCATTTGCAAACGACAGTCTCTATACTGATAATCTGCTTCTAGGCAGTTCCTCATTAACAACTTCAACTTCAATGTTCTTTCGTGAAGCCTGTCACCACCGCATCATCTCATTTACAGCATTTTTTCGCTATATCGCAGTGTAATGTCCACGCGGATGAACGTCATTGTTTCTGTCTGTCTGAAGAGCAGTTTAAACTCGATAACCAGCGAAAGTAGAGTTGAGCAAAATTTCGGATAAAAACCTGCACACCGGATCATCTGCAAAACCCATTCATTAACTTCAAAAGAAGCTATTAATATTTAGCCTATAGAAGAAAGTCACATGCATTTTGCATCTTCCAGTTTTCCATCGTTCAGCTCACAAAAAGAACGAATCCCGCCATGTGAAATTGACTCCAGCAATCGTGCTTATCAAAATATGAAGGCATTCAATTTCTATTCAATTTCTTATAGTGCGACTTGGTGGCTACTTATGAAGCCCGTTGCCCAGCCGAAAGCGATGCGAAATGCATTTCCGACTGACAAGTTTCCTCACGAGTTCAACGCTAAGATAGTGCATTTAAATGTGAATGCCTTGCATTTTGTTCCTCCTCACTAATTTCACTTTGTGATATACTCGTGATGAACACATGCACATACACAAATATTTCTCAATTTGCTTGGCTTTCGTTTTCGGCTCCCAAGATGAAGCTACGTTGCGAGCATTCAATCACAATCTAAGACTTGAGGTGACTCATTAATAGCCCATTTGCATGCTTACAAACAGATTAGAGTTTAAGCCACTCAAGAGGGAGAACAATTTACTTGAGGTGGGCAATGTGCAAACGCTCGAGCGAAATAACACGTGAAAAGCAAATCATTTATGTGCGCATCGCTGTTTGTTCTCAATTAATGAAATCGTTCAATTTGACATCCTCATTTACAAATGCAGATATGCAATCACCTGCTGTCGCACGATTATTCACTCACTTGAGGCATGCATTGCAATACTATCATTTGCTTCAGATGCGCATTACCAAGCAATAAAGAGAGCAGTCTGAAACTAGATTACATGAGTGAGTAAAGCCTAACTCAGTGAGATCCTTCTGTTCTGGATGTGATGTAGATGCCTCAAGTGCCGAACGGCCATCTTTGACGCAGTTCCTAAACTTTTGCTTCACTGCGCATTTGAAGACATTGTTGTTGTAAAAAGTTATTTTGAGGCGCGTGCTAGATTATGAGGATATTGCCGATAGTCGAAACGTGTTCTGCATAAAGCGCAACTTATTTACTGGCAATACCGGTCTTGCTTTGCGAATGTTCCGATTTTTCATTATTGAACACCTAATCGGGTGCTATTGTCATTCATCCACCACCTGTCATGTACTGCGCGAATGGGCAGCACCTTTGCCGATCGAACGTGCAAGTGCCGCCTTATGCGTTGAGTTTTACTCCTTTTCTGTGTCTTTCGCCAGGTTTTCGATGATTTCATTCTTCGAAATTTTCATTTGTTGAAACATAGTTCACATATTTAGAACGCAGTTTGCATTTCATTCAGTCAGCCCATGTCGAGAAAACGCTCAATGAAGAGTGGTATTTCTCTTCTGCAAGATATCTTCCAAAGTGGAATAGAAAGCAGTTCGAACCATTTTCGATAAATCTATCAAAACGCGACAAAAGCGCTTTGCTTCTTAAAGGTGCCTGCTTTCGATGACCACAAATTGCGGTGAACATCTTGCTCGGATCGTGATGCATCGGTGCTCGAGTAGAGTGGCTCGCTTCTTATAATCCCTCTCTTGCACATGCTCAGATTGCTTAAACTGCATCTCATTCAAAGCAAAATAATATGGTTAAGAAATATAGTTTATGCATAATATTCGACGTTAATAAATGCGAAGAATGAACACACACGGAGCTCCTTATTGTTTATGTCGTATATAAAAACAACTCTGGATGAGCCGAAAACGATGTGAAAATATTCCCTCGCACTTATCCGATTTAATCAGCGAGGGGATTCAGCATTTAACAAGCCCTCCAGCTGCACAACAGTGAACGTGCTATACATACACATAGTAATAAAACGGCTGTGCTGCACTGCCAACAAGATTTCGATAGGTTAATTTGATCTCAACAATTTTTTTTTCACCACAACGATCTTTCGTAAATTGCTCTACACACTGAGGCACCATATGCATATCCGTTAATAAAAATACATAAATTAAAACTGCTGGAAAAGCGACAACGTTTTGAATAGCTTTTTCCCCAACTCAATGCGCTATTTTTGCAGAGAATTGGAACGGAAAACTTGAGTGACGATTACAATGACGAAAATAGAAACCACACATGACAACGCATGTTGCCCAAAAGAGCCATGAGACCGACTGCTATCGATGGCATCCTGTGGTTTCTGAGTGCACAGCTGTTCAAACGAATCCTTTCACTTGTATGCAATGTGTTTGATGAATAGTGGAGCATCCCAGCATTTCTTCACACGCAATCACACAGTTAGCATCCACCATTGAGCTGTTTTTAGTGTGCTGTTTGTTGGTTGTTGTTTTCATAGATAGCTGAGCAACAACAATCGCTGTTTTGGTCGCTGTTATCGTCATACCAGCGGCATTTTCGGTTTCCACGCCCTCATGTGATTTAAGCTGAGAGAATGTTGGCACGCTTCAATCAGGCCGGAATGACACGACAGAAACTGCAAAAAATATTGACCAAATGCAGCATAGATAAAACAAACGAAATAGAAGAAAGGAAAGGACTTCGATGGCTAGCTCACTTCGGACTTAATTCTTCCGTTTGAGGCATTTTTTTGACGAGGTGGTATCGTATCCGAGCTAACTGAATTCAAGAGATCTCTCTGATACATGGGATTAGCGCTATTTGGTGCCTCTGATAATCAACTACCTATGTGATGGATGAATCACGATTTAAAATGATGGCACAAAACAATTGTAATTCGCTCAAGGAAGGGAATCAATTTGTACTTGCGGTCTCCTTTATGTTGGAGGGTTTCTTCGTTTCTGTGCAATCCATTTATTTTCTTAAGTTTGCATTTGCAACTGATCAAGAAGCAAAAATAATAATTGCACAAAGCTTTCAACACAATAATCTATAGTCGTTTACCTTTTCGGAAGGTTGCTCACTGGGAACTCATAAGCATTATTGACTCCTCAAAAAGATATATTTTGCAGCAGAATGGAGGTTCCCCTCATCCGAATCAAATTCGTTGCGCAATCGTTAAATTGCAATGGAAATGCAATGCAACACTCATTCGTCTATAGAGTGTCTTTGTTAATATATTACCAATTGGCGCATTTCACTTTCTTTGCATAAAGAGAATCTCTCGTTTTCTCTTCACTTTTTCAGCCGTTCACTTTCGCTCTCTTCAAACTGTGTGCACAATTGTCTGTGCGATCTTATTCCCAAAGTAGTACATAAATAGTCAGACTTCTCATTCCACAACATAACATTGCCTCTCTTTAAATATTAGTAGTGAATCATGGATGTTCTGGCAACGTCCTCACTACTGACAAGGCGCATTGCCCCTTTTGAAGTCTAAGGCAAGTTACTGAGAAATCATATGATGTGCATTTATACGAGGTTCCGAGTCAGCAACTGCGTACTTGTTTATCAGGAAAACAGTAGAACTGATCACAGCGCTATTCAACTTGTAGTTATATATTCCACATCAGTTTAACAAATGCACCGATTTCTATCACAATTTTCTCCGTTCTTCTCCGTCAGTTGTAATAAACCTTCATTTCCAGTTATATCGGAATTTTGCTTTTCCTTCGGATGGGATTTTGCATCCCCCATAATTCTTGAATTGCTTTCAGCATGAGACACAGCCGAAAATTTTGGACCGATCTCGAGATTGTTGAGCATCTTTAGACCAAATGATATCCGCATATAAATCGTCCACATTTATTCCTCAGCATCAAAGTCAGGCAGTGGATGCCATCGTGTTACATGCAGTTGCTCACTAATTAAGCAATCGTTATTCTTCACTTTAACGCCTCTTCTCATTTGTCTCAAAGATAGAAAAAAACTCCTATTTTCTCTGCATGCGAACGAATTTGATGTCAGATGTGTTAAGGGGCTGAAGACCTTGACTGTGATCATATCACATTACACACTCAATATTAAGCATCAAAGCAGAATGTTCAGAGGGATTCGAAGTCTATTAATAACTTTATTGTGATATCAGGTTAAGAGGCTTTCTTAAACATTTTAGCTGAAATTTTTGGAGCGATTCCTGAATAGGCTACTGTTAGGAATGAAAAATCCTTAATAAAATTGGCACTGAGCTGAGACAAGCATCATTCATCTTGGAAGAAGTTTTCGGTCATGAATTTTGGCACCCGATTCAACGATGACATGTTTCACAGCGCTTTCAATAAACGATTTCTCACTAAAATCTCGTTTGTTTGGTGTTTCTCGTATTGATTATTGGCGCCTTTCTTTATTTATTTTTAGAGCAGCGAGAATAGTGCGCGTTTTTTCTTTTCTCTTCTTGCTGAAATGAATGTGCAGACATTAGTTTTTCTATTATGTTGCTTTCTCGAATCTGTAGAAAAAGAAATGTGCAATGGACATTTTCGTCTTTTCGGTCTTGTGGCTCTAATCGGTTGTAACGATTTTGAAGACAGCACTCGAGGATTCTTTGCAAAGTTGTCGCCCATTTTGTCATTTTTGCTCTGATCAATTTTTCTTCAAAATGTTTTCGATCGGAATATTTAATAAGAAATACAAGTTTGATATGATCGAAATATATCGCTTACGATTTCTCAATCGATCTTTTTATCAGAAGAAGATACTATAAAGTGTTTCGTAGTTGCAAAAGCTCATATCCAAATTATTGACTCAATCGAAAGCGTGCTCTAAGATATATGGCGATTGTAACTGTGGTGACGCTTTGGCTCGAGACCTCTTTTCTCGGAATTGGTTCTTCTTAGGCGATACACGACGCAGTTTTTGAACCCTCGGAGGTGGTTGAATGAAAAAAGGAAAACAGGTGCAAGAGGTATGCCAAAAAATGTTGCATTATGTGCTCCTGCAACTGTACACATGAGACTGCTATATATTGTCGGCGTAGAATAAGACATACGCAGTTTTGCACTATTTTCTTTTTTGGCTGAAGCGATCGGTGTTCTTTTCTATCGATTCTCATGCCTTGCAACATAACCGCTTGTAAGATGTCTTCACACACACAAATTCATCGGCACTTTTAGCATCACAATGTTATCGAGATTAATGGGCAAGAATGATGTGGGCAGTTTACAGTAGGATGACCGTCGCATGCAATGGCTATATATTGAGGATGATTGAAACTAAACCTTCATACTCTATTCTGAAAACATCCCTGTTTGAAACAGCGGATACACACAAACATAAGAAAGGCACCTTCACAGTGCGCAGTGAAAAATATAGATTGGCTAATTTTGTCTAAACCTAATTCGAATGGTTCTAAGAAAGTGTTCTGCCGCTTCAATGACGTTTTCATCAGGTATATCACAGCATCTCTTTAAACGAGACTCTCTTTTTAAGTAACAAGTCTGATTTGAATACCATTAAATGCGAAATTATTACTTCTATGTTTATAATTTGCAGCGCAATATTCATCTCCTTGTTTTCGCATTGCAAATTTACAAAAGTGATACATTCTTTTAGGCGAATTTCGGCTCAATGTTGGGCTTAGTCCGAACAGATTGTTGTTGATGGCTGTTGTGAAAGATCGCCCACAAGAACAATTGTGATAATTGTATGCATCCATAACTCTCCCATCGCCGGTCAAGCTCCTATTGTATTTTAAGCAGTCGTGCTTTCAACTGCTCTTCTATAGATGGGAGTGTAAAAAACACATAAAACTAACGACCTCTACAACGCGCTTTCGTGCCGCCTCATATGCGTATTAAAACAATCCCTTCAGTGAACTACTAGCTTTGACGCTGAAGATTTCGGTGTGTGCCACTGTGTCTTCTAATTTATTCACATCTGCACAAAACTGTGCCCATTGAAAACAGCTTCTTCGGCAGACGCCGAAAATGCGTCTCTTCTCGATCATGCGACTATAATTACTGAAAATAGAGCAGAAAGTTTACAGATGTGCTCACAGAAGTGCTGCACCTTCAAGGGGTACTCAAAGTAGCTGCTATAGCTGCCATACCTCAGGTATAGTACCTCACAGAATAAGTTTTCGTTCTTCAGAAAAACTTAAGTTGCGCATCTATTTTTGCAGTGCCATTGGGAAAAAATCAATTGATGGCAATCTCTCGTGAAAATTGATGGGAACTTGATAGAAGCTTCCTACCGAATCGAATCTCTTCTGCAAAAACTCGTTTCGTTGTTTGTTTTTCAATGAAAAATAATCATGAACAACAATAAATTCTCCAATCTGATCGTTCAGAAAGATAAAGGGAGGCATACCCGATATAAAAGTACCCTGAGAGGAGGTATATCCAAACACTAATGTAAATTACGCGTTCCCTGCCGCCCCGCTTCTTCCCTGTTCCTCTCTCTCCAGTCTTCCTCGTTCGCTTCCTTTCTCCCCTCCTCTCCTTCCTTCTTGCTTTTCACCTCTGATTCTTTCTTCCCCTCGCTGCTCTCTCTTCTTGTATCTCCCCTCCCCTCTCCTACCTCTATTTCTTCCGTCCTCTCTCCTAACTCAACCCCTAGCGAAATCAAGGCTCTCGCTTCGGCGTGAAGCTTTCGAGTGTGATGAGATGTGATATGGACCATCTTCGTTTTTGTCGGAACGCACAAGATCGTTTCTGAAGAAATCCGCGAAACCATAGGCCATGCAATTCGAAACTGGCGGAACCTTGAGAGGTACCACCGCATATTGAGCGACCGAGCATGTCTGCCTGTTCGCCCTCAACCGGAATCGGCAGTCTGCGACAAACACGCCGAATCTGACTCGTGAGTCCATTTCGTCTGCACGCCCTTAGCGCAGTTGCGAGCCTTTCCTACCTCATGCGAAACTAACGCAATCGCTCAGCATCACTCAGCATTGCTTCCGCTTTTGTACCTGGTAACTTTCCCCCGCAATGCTTTTTCTTTTGCAGCCATTGTCCTATCTTCCTCCCATGTGATGAGGCAGGTGGAAGACGAAGTTTCTATTACTACATTCAATGTAACAACGCCTATTCGACAAACGCTATTGGCGGCGATAATACACCGTGTACTCGATACTGCTTTCCTCTTCCTCTATCCGTTCATTTTTACCAAAAGTGTTGCACACTCGTTGCAGTGTGGCTATCACTGTTCATTTCTTACTCATAAGAGATCGATCCATCATGCCAGATTACACTGTAGAGATGCACGCAATTGCGAGTTACCTTCTATGCATGTCTCAGTTGTCTCCTTCCAGGTGGTTTTCTCACTTCTCTTCATTGCTCTACCTCCTTTTCCACACTCTAATAAGCGACAGTTTTATGTAGGAAGCACAGCAGATCAGTTATCAGTCAGTGTACTCGTCGGTCGCTACTTATCTTGGGGCTGTGGTAATGAACTAGCAATGGTAATAAAGAGTACGGAAACCATGAGAAATCTGCGGCTTTCTGATGTGACGGTGGTCGCTACTGTGCTACATGAATGGAGCATTTAATGAGACAGTCCCGCGTCGAAATATTCTTGCCAAAAGTTCCGTTCAACATTAGAGCAGAAAAGGTTTGGCCTCATGACACAGCATAAAATTATCCGAGAAGCATCTTGAAGAGTGACATGTTGCAAAGTTTTTTCCTTTGCATACTCCTAGGAACGTTGTAGCTGTGTTGAGTTCTAAAACGAACCACTTGGTAGAATGTAACAGATTGTGCAAAATGCTTATTCATGCTAGGATGATGGCATCGATATCCATCGTTTTCTGTACATATGAACGGCTTCTCTCACGAATTCAATACGCAAAAGGCGCAGTGGGAAATGACGCCTTAGACTGACACAAACTCAAATTCTGCTTTTTTCTACGTTGGCAAACAGTAAGCAACATCAAATCTCTTGCGTTAGCTCATTAATATTCAAGTACGTGGTGAACTAAATCGTCACACTTTTCATAAAGGCTTTCATTTGAATAGTGATCGTTGCACTCAAAAAGACATCATTTGAACTTTTTCCAATGAAAAATGGTGCTAAATGCGACAGCAAGAAGTGTTGGGAACGCAGTAGAGATGAGTAAAGATATAGTGGAAAAAATGAGGTCGAAAGCACTCTCAGAACTTCTTTTGCGTCCTGCATTTTCAAGTATAACATTTCTCTCCCATCCTCGTAAAAAAGTTCGAGAGATATCTTTGAGGTGTTTCACTTTGTTCCATTTCCATCATTCACATAGTTGGTGCCGTTTATTGTCGGTGGAGAGAGCAACCACAATGTCAGGATTTAGTTGCCAGTTGGCGAACTTCTAACTCTATGCAACTGTGACTTCACTTTTATGTTTTTTTCAGTTCTCTCTCATTTCATCTTTTATTTTCCATCTTTCTGGGTCAATTGCAATCTGAGCTCAAAATCGGGTCGCGTCTTCGACTGCCTTATTTGAATGGAGATTCTTGAGGGTGGTGAATTCATCTACACTCTTTATTTGCCTCAGTGAACATCTTTCATTTTGTGTTTTTAGTGGCTAAATTGAAAACACTGTCTGCTGTTTTGGTTTGCAGTTAGCGGATGTTGTTGTTTCAATGCATTGAGAAGGTGAGTGAGGATGGAGAAGTGATTTCAATCTTTGCTTTGTCTGGCTAAATAAGTTCCTATTATTTAACTGCTATCATTAGTGTCCTTGACTGCCATGAACGCAGTGAATATGTTGATCATAAATACATATGAATGCTTCGGATCAACCGGCAGCCGCTCAAAGCTAACCTCGGAAATTGCATTACGAAAATTTGATGAAAAGCGGTCAAGATGAGTGGATCAAATCCCATGAACCTGAGTGAAGGTTCTACTGCAGCAGTAAGAAATATCTCAAATCGGCTGCACCCAGGACATCAGACCTGGTGTCGAGAAAGGTTTCCGATCACTTGTGGGCAAAAAAAGGTTTCTGGCCCCTCAGTTAAAGCCATCTACTCTTCACCTTTCTTTGCTAAAATTGTTAGCTAGGCGTATGCAGCATCGGCATGAGACGATCTTTGGTTGATGCAGTTACCGCAAGCATCCAATTGTATGTGGTGGTCCACTTCTGTTGGCTCCACCGAGCGCGCTCTTGTATTGATCACCGCTCCATATTTACTCAAGCACATTTCACCCTAGACACACCCCATTGTTGCCACTCAGCTTCCACCATATGAACTTGAGCTTGAATCATCCGCACCCCGGCTCAGCTATCTCCGTTTTGAAGATTCCCATTAGTGTTAAGTTACAGCGGAGCCTGATTCCCGCTGTAGCACATTACTTTATCCTATCTCATATATTGGCAGATCGATTGGGCTGTGATGATTGGCCTCAGTGATCCTTTTAGTGTTTGTCCATTTGACGACAAAGCTATTCAATTTCGATGCTTATTTCGGAACTTCCTCTGCCGAGATAGAGTTTCTCTTGTGAAGCAAATAAAATATCGCGGAAAATTTCACACTCTTTTATGCATCGAGAAAGACGATGTCTGAAATTCAAGAACCTCATTGATGCGTTAAATGAACTAAACAATTTCTTACTGCTGGCGCTTTCCTTCTTGCAATAAGTTGACTGTGACGAACCCAATTGGATCCACTGTTTATTGAACGGGTAATAGAAAAACTTGGGAAATGCAATTCGAAAAATGTACAGAATTTTTGATCAACAAGTTCCGGTAGAATTCTGAAGCAAACGAGGATATTTCCTACATGGAACCACAAATTTGATTATAATTATTGATGGTTATTCGCGTGCTATGCTGCCGCTCTAAGCACTATCTATCTATGTGGAAAATATTGCCAACCATCGTAATAATGTGCTTCTTCAGAGTGTTCGAAGCTTTCCGGTACTTCAGTCGTCAGCAACATCACAAGCACTCACTCAAGAGGTCTGTTCCTGTTTCTATGTTTCATTCTTTTCCTTAACACACTATTGCCTATTTTTTTGGAAAGAGTTTTGCGATGTTTTGTTTGATTTTGCATTTTTTGAAATCGAATCCAATTTTCANAAGTTTTGCGATGTTTTGTTTAATTTTGCATTTTTTTGAAATCGAATCCAATTTTCAATGAAGAATGCAGCACGCAGTGATATTTCGTTTATCTGTGCCGCAGTTCTTCGCGTTTAATGACCTGTTAGTGTCCCTCTATGTTATCCTTCTCTTATTTTGTCGATTTTCATCGCTTTTTATGCTTTCGCAGATGAAAATCGAACTCGTTGAGTATTCTTCGCGGAACCTAAATGGCAATCAGAATATAGACGCCGTTGCTTTTTGATATGCGCTTTGTCTTGAAGATAAAATTGCCTCTTCCAAAGGATTTCTCCATTATGCAAAAAACTCCGATGAGTTTTTAATACTCCACTGTGGTCACAGCTCACATTCTTTAGGGGAAAACACATTGGGCCGATAATGCAAATGTTGGGAGAAGGGATTTTTGAAATATCGACCTCCTTTACTGGTCATAATTTCTGCCATGATATTCTTCGTGGTATCTTAAAAGGTGACTTCTTTGAAAAAATTCACATTGTATCTCAAGTTGCCAAGAAATTGTTGATGTCTTTTCTTTTGAAACAGATGTTTTGTTCAAAGCAACCAAAATAATTCTGCATCTGACGCTTAATGGGATCTTTGAAATGCATTATCAAGCAAAGGCCATCTAATCTGAACTTTGTCGGCAAGCATCTTAAATTTTAGCTCAAGAAAGTCCAAGAATTCTCTATAATCGTCCCCTATAAATGAAGGCGTAATTTGTTCATTTAAATACAGTTGCTTGCGACATATCAATTTGCAAAGCTTACAGGAACTATCATTTTGAAACATTTGCAAAATTTATGGCTAGTTAGAAATATTGTGAAATTATTTTTGAGTATAGCTAGGGGTCGTTCAATTGTACGTTTGTATGTCTTTGCTGTGGCAAGGCATAGATGTGATCGCAAATGCCCGCTTAATCATGCACGTGTTCATGCCTGCGCAAGCACATGCAACCATGGCTGCAAAGAAGCACACACATACGTACGCAGACACCCACATACATAGTCCACATCCAGAAACAGTCATTTGCGAGGANTATCACATCGCCATCATGATGCACTTCCAGAAACAGTCATTTGCGAGGAGTTAGCGAAATTGAGGCCATCAAATTTTTGGTTGTTGCTTATATTTTCGTATATTTTGCTTTCCCATTTCCTTTTATCTGATCATTTGGGAATTTCAATTTGCGGATCCTCGAATTATAAAATCCGACTCCAAGTATGCACCGTGGACAGCTTAATTTACCGCATGCTGGTCAGCCAACTTAGAGAGGAGGTACAAGCATTTAAATGTGAAAATCGAACCTTATCTGAAGGGTTTGTGCGGGAGGTCGTGCCGGCTTAAGTATGAAAACAATATTCAGCATGTTTTATTTCTCTTGCTAACTACTGGACATGGCTGCAGTCGAGCGAGATGCAGAAACACATATTGTGCCATGCAGAAGCCACCCTACTTGTTTCAGTTCACACAGCAGCGAGAGGTTGCTGCATCCATCAGGCCGTTATGCTTTATAAATTTAAAAGCACCACAGTCTGCGTGGGCAAATTTTTGCTTTCAACGCATCATTTTAGCGGATGAAACGTCAAAAAAAAATGATTGTATTAAGCTGTCGAGAACGCGATATTTCTTTGACATAGCAGTTAATTTCCCACCTGGCATTGACCAATTGTTTTTCGGATCACGCACCAGTTGATGACACAAGAAACCATTCGTTTGTCCGGTTATCACTGTGCTTCCTCGTTACTGCCAAGCCCTTTGAAGTTTCGGTGTCTCCTCTAATTTCTTAGTGGTCACTTGGCTAAACAAGATACTCCATAACAGTTTTTTTTCAGCGAAACTCTTTTAATCACAAAGTTCTTTCCTCAATTGGTATTCGAATGCTTGAGGTGATGTTAATTGCGATGCATATTGGAATATTGAATAAGACTTCATGCAGCTCATTCACTTGACCCACGTGGAGATTCGCATGTTTGGAAGGATGCCAACCCGGTGGTGGTCATCTTCATTCATGTCGTTTGTTGATACTATCGGGTTTATTTGAAGTATTGTCATCTTACGTACATGCATACTTCCCTGTTATTTGAACGTTGTTTCACTCGTAGTGTGGTCATGAAGACGTTCTGAATGGATGAAGGAGCCGAGCAGTTGCAGTAGAGTGCAACAATCGAAAGAAACTACTCCATAAATCGCTTTAAACTATCGGCACTCAGTGACGTGTTGCGTCAGAAACGTGTCGCTTCGATCTGCAGTATTTGCTTTCGTGACGTCGCTAATGTTCTCATGAATATGAGTGCTAACAGATGCAATTCAGATACATGAAAAATGTTTGGTGGAATGACCATTGAGGTATTAAGGAAATGAAATGAAAACGTTTCCACATACTGTTCGAAGCAGTATGAATGGTTTAGAAGGCGAATTCTTTCCTTATTGGTAGCTTGGTTGCGGCTGCTCACTTTTCATCGTTTCTTTTTGGGGCCTCGAAGAATGAAATTCGACCAACTTATATCATATAGCAACGCAGTAAAATTATCCCTTAGGAATTTGAGGCATATTGTTTTTTGGAAGGAATTATTCAGTTCTTTGTTGCAACGATTACTAAAATGAATTTTATTTTTTAAATTTAATGAACCTTTCAATTACTCATTTGCGGTTGCGGAAGTTTAGCGGATTTTTTGCTTCGTGCAGAAGTGAAAGATAAAAATTGAAAGCTTTGATTTGATCATTTCACATCGGTGAATTGCCCTAAATTGCCCAATTGCCCTAAAAAGAAATTAAGAAAGTGACATGGCAGCTTCGATAAGATTAGTTCGGAGTGTAAAACATCAACAGCTTCACATCTGCTAACCAACGACAACCGCTTAAAGAGTAATCAACAATAAATTCGATGCCTCATTAATTTTACGAAAACGTTTTTCCCAGTAACAGCTACCTCTTAAGCAACCTGCCGAGCGGGAAATTTCGTAGTTATGTTTCGAGAATAATTTTCGCCATATTCTTATTCAAGTAAATGCCTTTGAATGTTAATTTATTCCAGTAAATAGCAGTCCAAGGAGAAAACAGTGCTTCATCGCAATCCCCTCAGCGCTATCCTTCTCCCTTCTTGAAGGTGGCAGTCTTCATGTTAGAACAATCCGGTGTGAGGGCGTTATAAATTTGTTTAATCCGAACTTCTTTTGTCTTTCATACTGAAATTCGAATAGGATGCATGCTTAGCACTGGTCTTCGCAACGATATTACATGAATAAACTAGAATTCGCACTATTAATCTCCANTAACAGATGCAATTCAGATACATGAAAAATGTTTGGTGGAATGACCATTGAGGTATTAAGGAAATGAAATGAAAACGTTTCCACATACTGTTCGAAGCAGTATGAATGGTTTAGAAGGCGAATTCTTTCCTTATTGGTAGCTTGGTTGCGGCTGCTCACTTTTCATCGTTTCCTTTTGGGACCTCGAAGAATTAAATTCGACCAACTTATATCATATAGCAACGCAGTAAAATTATCCCTTAGGAATTTGAGGCATATTGTTTTTTGGAAGGAATTATTCAGTTCTTTGTTGCAACGATTACTAAAATGAATTTTATTTTTTAAATTTAATGAACCTTTCAATTACTCATTTGCGGTTGCGGAAGTTTAGCGGATTTTTTGCTTCGTGCAGAAGTGAAAGATAAAAATTGAAAGCTTTGATTTGATCATTTCATTGCCCAATTGCCCTAAAAAGAAATTAAGAAAGTGACATGGCAGCTTCGATAAGATTAGTTCGGAGTGTAAAACATCAACAGCTTCACATCTGCTAACCAACGACAACCGCTTAAAGAGTAATCAACAATAAATTCGATGCCTCATTAATTTTACGAAAACGTCTTTCCCAGTAACAGCTACCTCTTAAGCAACCTGCCGAGCGGGAAATTTCGTAGTTATGTTTCGAGAATAATTTTCGCCATATTCTTATTCAAGTAAATGCCTTTGAATGTTAATTTATTCCAGTAAATAGCAGTCCAAGGAGAAAACAGTGCTTCATCGCAATCCCCTCAGCGCTATCCTTCTCCCTTCTTGAAGGTGGCAGTCTTCATGTTAGAACAATCCGGTGTGACGGCGTTATAAATTTGTTTAATCCGAACTTCTTTTGTCTTTCATACTGAAATTCGAATAGGATGCATGCTTAGCACTGGTCTTCGCAACGATATTACATGAATAAACTAGAATTCGCACTATTAATCTCCATATTTGCGCTCTCTTACAACTACAGCTCAATATATACATGGCGGGAAAGTGAAGAGAAGAGAAAAAAGCTTAGGGCTTATTTCTCGATTAGCATCACACGGCAATGAGTAGTTGGTGTTGACGCATGGCTAATCACACTTTAATAAAAGACTATAACCAGAAATTGCAACGTTGCAAATTTCTTTCATAAAAGTTGTGAAAATGATAAATTGACATAAATGAGAGTTTAATGAGGATATTGCAGAATTATTAGACGGCGCAGCAAATTTTGAGTAAATTGTATGAGTGCGCGTTGAGAGAGAAACTTTCTCTCTCTTGAAGTGCTCTTAAGCGATGCATATTTCATCATGAGTTGAATCACTTCGCTGAAATTCACACACAGACTCTCTCGCAGGCAACTATGCATTGAGGCGTTGTATTATTCATCCCATTAGCTCCTACCTCAATAAAACTTTCCCCTTCTACGATGTTTTTCGAAATTGCAGTGAGCATGTCATTGAGTTCCAGTTTGTCGATAAGTCAAAAACAATTCCCATTAAAAAATATAATTGTATCACAAACATTGGTAGTGACATGAGATTAACCACGGGTACACATTGTGGTTACGTGTCCTGGAATTTATATCATTCCAGAAGGGTTTGAGGATCGCCACCTCATGATCGCTTTAAATGAAATACAAAATATGCAATATGTTAGCGCATTTTGAACTCATTTATGGTTGGCAGTGCCCCAGTGAAAGGGATGTATAAACGTTTGGTGTTAAGCGAAGGTGAAGCGTGAGAGATGTTTCACTTCATGGAATGTTTCACTAAACACCAATTGCCACATAACGAACAATCATCGCATGACATGAATATGGTTACGCTTCCAACACAGCGGCTATGACAGTGTGCATCGCGTTAACATTTTGAAAGGTCACTACACAAAGTCGGTTTATCTGCATTGCAACAAAACAAGTGAAGCAGCTTGCCAAAGAAGCTGGCATGGCACAACCTTTTGCATTCCTCTCACTTGACCGACAAGTTTTAATTATCAACAATTCTATATGGGTTGCAAAGGCGGATTACCGCGGCGCTATGTCCGTGCCTGCATCTTTACGTGTCTGTCTAACTGTTCGGCGGTCTAACTCGGGAGGCACTGAAGCCTGAGTTACAAAACTTCGTCGGTATAACGTACACCATAGGATGACGTTTGAGCGAATAATCGAGTCAGTTAAAATGTATAAGCAGTATTTTGTATATTTCACCCTTTCTTCGTCGCTTATGGAATTGGCTGGCCAGGCACACAAGCTTACATCTTTGCCAGCTTCTCCGGCACCTTCTTCCATTTGCTTTCCATCCTAGTTGATACGAAGGAAACAATTGATCGATGCCGAACGTGGACAAAAGTTTTTGACTTTCAAGCGTCTGTAACTTCTTTCAACGTCGTCAGAACAGCGTGAAGCATGCTGGACCTTGCTGCGATCATGCGGTACTCAATGCAATCACGAAATTTCCCATCTTGCGCTGAAGCTATGGAGTAGGGAAACATAGACACAAACGCATCCCCATTCACGCATGTACAAAGATGATGCCGCCTGACGCGCTTTTATAAAGTGAGTTTATAAAAATATTTCTTAGTGAGCTGCTTTGTATTTTCGTTAATTAGTTTAGTTGTTATGTCGTTTTAGCATTAGTAGCCTCTTACGTAAATATGTAGAAGCTCGTCATGATTACAGCGAGTCTATTTGTGTTGCTGGATCGAGTCACTCGGTATTTCAGCTCTCCCAGAAGTCATAGCCATCACTTCGGTTAGTATAGCATTGAAATATATATATATATATATATATATATATATATATATATATATATATATATATATATACGCAGTCTGCAGAGGCAATGTTATTTAGAAAACAAGGAAGCCGTGTATTATGTTGTTGCGAAGTACACCTAAATCTGTATGACTGTCTTGTTGAACAATCAAGAAACGAAATAACATGAATAATGTTGTGAAGTGTTAACTAAAACGAGCAAGCAAAATATGAAGACATAAATGAATTGCCCACATCTGATCATCCTATCCTGCTTTTTCGATATTCCATTCCGAAAGTGATCAGCCGGTCTGTTCGCTAATATTCCTAACTTTGCACGATCCCAATCGCAGCAAAATCATTTATCGGACCTCTCTGTATCATTAGAAAAGCCATCCATACATGTACGAAACAGCGAAGTTACATTTACGCTTAGGAAGTACTAGAAAATGACTGCAACGACAGCATGCAATGATACATAAACAGTTCTAACACAGTTGAAGGCCCGCTCCTCCAGATTTCAGAGCACTTTTGATAGGAACAACGCGCCTCTTTTTCGCTCTTGCGAGAATGTTTTGAGTTGTTGGTGATTTGATTCGAAATTTTAACATCGGTTCATTGAATTCCAGAATTGCAAAGTTATTATCATTCCATTGAGGCATCTTTCTCCTCCACTGAGTCATCATGACCAATGATCCTCAACTAGGTTTGCAAAATAAAATTGTGCTTCATATCAGTGAAGCCGGATTTATCGCACAGCATCCGTCAATTAAAACATTTGTGTTTAAGGCGGTCACGTTGCTGGCCATCGGAATAACTATTCCATTAGATCGAACAGTGTGTACACTTTCTCCTTCGATTAGGCCAACGTGAACGACATCGCAACATAGAATGGAGCGTATGATCATTCTCTTCTTCGGCAGAAGACAGTGAGACGGCAAAGACAGAGTAATGAAGCATACCAACTATGAGGTACTCGATGTAGTGCAAAGAGAATGGCACGGCATAATAGAACGCATCGATGCGTGTTTATCGTCAGACAAAAGGCGATATATTTGTAGAGAGATGAGCAGACGTTGGAAGTGATTGACCTCGAAAGCGCATGTCGCCAGAGAGTATGGAAAAATGTCAACATTGCGCTCTTCCGTGGCTCATTTGCATTTTTGTATCTGGCGGTCATCACATGTTTCACGATGTTGATGTTTTCTAGCAGCTGCCGCGTTGTCCTGATTGTTCTTTTTCATCACTCCAAATGTTATGTGGAGGACTGTCTTTCTTTATCAGAAATTGACAAAGCGCATTAGAACGTTCGATTTTATTTGGGATATTTATTTAATATCGAACTGGAAATATGCCAAGGAGGGTGGATACGATGTTCGCTTTTTATTATGAAGCTCAATGCTTTTCAATTGAGCAAGTGAGGTTCCCAATAATGCGATTAACCACGAAACTGGGCACTTGCAGCAACCCGCAATCAGATGTTAAGTTATTCTGTTATCGGCTTCCCAGTAAAATTTTACTGCGTGGATGTCATTGGTGGATTTATGCCTATATTATGTAAACAGGCTTTGGCCATTAACTTTCCCCAAGCGAGGCAATGTCTATTGCAAGTAGAAGAATTTTGTGGTGAAGTATCGCACAATTAAATATATAGGCGCACATACATATGAGCGTAGATATTGCTTTATTACGTTGTGCGTGTAAATGTTTCAGGTTTTACAGATGGAGTCAACCTTATGAGGCAGGGCAAGATTTTGCAGGAAAAAAATTCGAGCACCTTTTTTGCACTTTTTCTGGAGGTAATGACATCTTCTCTAAAAAATGTTGCATCTTTAATATATGCGTATTTACAGCCACACTCTTTCGTGGTTCAACTGTCTTGCTAAATTCCATGGCAAACACTTTTAGTGAATGCTTTCGAGAAGAGCCGTCTCATTCGGAACATTCTCTTTCATGAACGAAATAAGAAATAGGATATAGGGTCGGAGGACAACTTCCCACCTCTTCAAATAGGATGTTTATTTATTCTTGTCTCGAGGATGTATTTACCACATTGCGATTCTTCTCGTTCGGTGATGCGTGATTGAGAGTAATCGCTTGCTTTATGTTGAATCTTTATATGAAAAATAGGGACTGCACATCGCAGTCATTTATGAAATTCACTTGAGCATCGAAAGTGCACCTGTGAGCGATGAGATTGCTCAGCGAGTTGTTGTTCTTGCTCAGCGAGTTGTTCTTTATTAAAATGCGCGATGTAAAGGTCACATTCAGGCATCGCTATCCACAGTTGTCAGTCGTAGCTAAACCTTCATGTTGTTCGGTTTTTTTGTGTAGACATCAACAGAGAGTTCCTTGAGCAAACGATATCATCAAAAGCAAAACAAGAACAGTTTTTCTTTATGAATGAGTAGTTATTGAAGATGCGAAAAGAAAGTCCGCTCTGATAGGGGGAACATGTTCTTGAGCGGATGCGGTGGCCTTGATGGTAGAAACACCTCACCCTACCACCCACACCTTCGCTTCTTATATTCACGTCTCTTTCTTCCGCTTATCATATCGCAGCGGAATTAAGATCTGATGATATTGCGTTCCTTCAGTTCCTTTAACACCTGCAATTTTTTTTTTTGCTAAATTAACCCTTTTCGAATCATAGTAAAACTCTCCTTAGAAATCCCCTCTCAACACAGATTTCCTTCTATGGTCTACCACCTTTAAGTGTCGCAAGGATCGCTGTTTTCTTCGGTTGTGTCAAGAGTCGATCGTTCTCGTTAAGTGATGGTTCATTGCTCAAAAAGACGTCGTGTTTCAAATGATCATTCACAACGTCTAGTGTATTTCGCTTTGGATTATGTGAAAAAATGGATAGTTTCCTGAGATTATTGGAATTTAATTCACTTTTAACAATAGATCTACAATTACTTTTGTCATCAAAGAATTAAATTTTCATAACGTTCTTATTCCCATTTTTATAAGTCGGGGAAAATTTTGCATTGAAGATTGATTCGAAGAAGACTTCAGTTGGAGCAACAAATGCGCTGTCCTCTTCGTACTTCACATTGGTTACTTTGCTGTTCACTACATGGGCTTAACAATGAAATCCGCTGAGAAATATTTTGCGATTTTAGCAGCATTGTGTAATATTCAAAAGGCGTATTTATTGCTGAGCTATCAAGTTGCTTATTAAAACGATATCCACATTCCAGAAAGGAATCTAACCGCTTACAAGAGGCAAGAAAGAGTATAAACAAAAGTTTTTGTCACCCTGGAACGAATGAATGAATAATTTCGAATTGCCTGAAGGTGAAACAACTGTCTCGTTCTCACCAGTCCTTCACTTGTGCCTCTCTTCATTTACTTGTATATAATCGGCAGTGTAATTTAAGGAAAAGTGAACTATTCATTTGAGAGCTGAAAAAGAGATTTCGAATTAATTTGCTGTATAAAGTTGAAATGTGTTCTTCAGGCGGTTAATAGGCCGAAGAAAGAGATATTATCCTAATAGGTAAAGTGACATCAGATCATAAAACTTGCGCTGATTCGCTGCTGAGAATGAAGGCCATCTATGAGAGAATGTTTTCAAAAGCGCTGAAATGTCCAAGTGAGAGCTGCCTGTTAGATCCGTTAAGAGCGTTTTCCTCTCCTGCGGCTGTATCTATGATAGCAGCATTCAAAATCTTCCGCTTGACTCAGTAGTTTTGTCGGTCCTAAAACGAAAATAATACTTCTTTGTGTCCTTTCGTCTTATAATTCATTTGCTGTCGTTCTCAACTGTTATTTTCTTCTTCTCTAATGAATGCTGTTATCTCGCTTTTATGCCTGGTTGCACGTTGCTGTTTATAAGCAAGAAAAGCGTCCCGTTTAAATCACCCTGGAATAGACATTACGCCACTACCTAAGACGCTTTCGATAAGACGCTATTTTTATAATAAAAAATCATGCATACTCTTATAACTGGCACAGATTCAGATAATTCAAAACATTTTCTCTGTCATTAATCTTTTAGTGTTTCAGGCTGGAATTCGTTGAAATCTTATAGTGCAAAAGTGCTTTCTGGGGCAAAAAAAAAGAAAATCGGTTGATCACCTCAGATTGGTTTGAGTTCATTTGAAAAAGTCTATTACATAGTTGAGAAACGATGCGAGATTCTTTTATTCTCTGAAAGCAGTAGCAATGCGAACCGCATTTTCTTCCTCACACGACTTCTTCATGTGACATATGATTGGCTGGAAATCAAAACTATGCGAAATATCTGAGATTCAGAATTCAAATGGCAGAGAACGTGAAACTGGGAGGTAGCAAATGAAATATATTGAGTTCATCAATGTGACCGAGGTGAGAGCCAATTAGGTTTCAAAAAGAAAGAAATTGAAATTGGGTTCTTGCTTCGGTTCTGATTTATTCGCTTATTTTGCATATAAGAGCCCACTTTTGCTAGATAGGCTGAAATGACCCGATCAGAAGAGTTGATGGATTAGATTTAAAATTCCTTATGATTATACAGGACGGCAGTTCGTAAAAGGGGGAATACTCCTCCCTTCTAATGATGTAATCCTTCTTATGCAACAATATTTTCGGTGTGAAGCATAATTGACGATCTTCGTGCATCATTCGTATGAACAGGAGAATTAAATGTAAACAGTGGGCATATCTTCGACCTCGAATTCAGCATTCGTCTCACATTCCAGATTAAAATCTATCATCGGAAACGTGATCAACAGATCGGCTTCCATTAATCCTCCTCTTTCAGTGTTTGGAAACTTGTATGGGTCTTAAGAGATTTCGTAAGCAAAGAGTGATGCTGAGTAGATGCATGGGGAGTGGCATTCTCTGAAAAATGCTGAAAAGCGCATTAGTTATAATGAATTTGCTGCACTACGGTACGTTTTATTTCTCATCCTGGACCTATCAATGGAAGTCGTTCACCTTTGTCGAAGGTTTATATGCCGAATGCGCGTAAATTGCGCTCTGAAATTTGGTGTTTATGAGAGATTTATAGCCGTCGTCGAATGACAGCATTGTCCACTTTTGCGCCTAATTGGAGGGTTATATGCATTGTGTGAATTGGCTGGTGGTGTTGCGGCCACGGCTAGTCGTCATTAAAAATGTGATGCTGCTGTTTGAGGTGACGTATGGTACATAGTTATTCAGCAACGCTTTGCTCGATTGTTTTAGCACGAGTTTTTACTTGAATGAACAGTCAATTACTGCTATAGTTTTCTTCTATCAGATTTGGCCAAGTTGATAATTTGTTAGTGCTCATCTTATCGAATAACGCCGAGTTATGCTTACTACAAGGATAGCATTTTATTATCTACAGTTCATTTGTATGCATTAAAGGCCTTTTAATGGTGAAGCGAAGCACCATTAAACAGCCACTCTTTCGTGAATGGCTGGATGGTTAAGAACAATTCATGTGCAG
This sequence comes from Toxascaris leonina, assembly GCA_022844705.1. Classification (NCBI taxonomy): domain Eukaryota; kingdom Metazoa; phylum Nematoda; class Chromadorea; order Rhabditida; family Ascarididae; genus Toxascaris; species Toxascaris leonina. Next base: position 84,971 of record JAARMF010000097.1, read on the forward strand.
CTTTATTGGTGCTTTTACTCCCTCGATAGCACTTCGAGCGGAAGTAACGCTCAATCTCCCTTCTCCTACTGCGGTTGGGCGTTCACTGATTTTCAGCATTCTCTGAATATACAAGCAAAACCTGTATTTTCTGAAGCTCTTATTTTAAGAAAGAGCATAATGGCATCGGCGTATGCCAAAAAGGCATTACTACTGACCATATCAATTTATGTTTCACTGCATTTTCTCCCTCAGATTTGTTGCCCTTAACTCAATGTAGTTGCTAGCTTTCGGGTCGTTGAACTGTCACCCCATCGATCATGAATTTCGTTCTTACTGCCTCAATGACACACCTGGCAGAATGTTTGAACGGATTGAAGTTACTCAAAAATAACTTTATTTCTTCAATTCTGCTCGGTGAAATGAGTTGGAGTGCCTCTCTCATGAGACTGAAATGTGCATTTCGTTGACACATCACTAACCTCACAACAAAGCCATCACAGTCGACCATTCACCGAAATGTTTTGCTTAAATTCGAGAGGAAACTTTAGAAAGTGTGTAAATTGAGCACTCGAATGGGCCACATATTTGCATGTTTGCATAAATACTCAGTTTTAAACTTCTTTCGGTTCCCTTCGCAAAGAAATATGCACTTCAATTGCCACACTCAACAACGGGTATTCCGCAGTGTAAAGTGAATCGTCTTATTTGCAGCTTGTGAAGATGTATATTACTACTTTATCGTTGTTTGAAGTGCTTTTTTCTCAAAAATTCTGCAGGGGAATTCCTTCGTTCAATGGTGGTGGGGTTTGTGCCGTTATCCAAATTTTAGATAGATGGTGGATGATATCAATCCGATCATAGGCAAATGTCTGTAGCATAGGCTATTGTGCACACCAGACATCACAAGCTGTTTATGGTTCCATTTTATTCTTCCTGAATGCGGGATCAGTCGCATTCCGACCGACTGAATCATAAGCATCTCTCGAATCGCTAATTGAACTTGCCAATCGACATCTCATGTGCATCTTCCCTATCTGCAAACATTCATTTCTCGCCTATCGAACGCTTCTTTGCAATTTTTCTTCGTCACTTTTTTCATTCTATTACTTCCGACCTTCCGACCACTGCGCTCAGCACTGGCCGTGAACCAAGATCGCATCGTGCATTTTGCTAGCTTATGACGATTTCAGTCAATGGGGGACAAATTGATAGTAAAAATTTAGGATAAGGTGATTTAGACTGCTTATGCAAGACGAGTTTGGTTGACTTTTTGGAAATGTATGAGACAGGGGAGCAGAAAACTGTGGATTACGTGCATTGTTTTCCTCGGGTCATGTTGCTAGCTACCAAATTTGTTGCTAGATACCAAACAGTCCTGAAGACTGTCCATCACTAATGAGCGATATATGACCGTCACTATTTGGGCTGTATGCATTGGACGAGCCATAAATATGCTGCACAATGCGTACGTCCCTTCAGCAGCGAGCACCCTCTCGAAAGCCATTAAAAGGACCGCTGTGTGTCGCATTGTCAGCGAATGTCATTGATCTCGTGTAGCTGTCCAACAGAACATCATCTCGTCTGCCCTAAAGATCGCTTCGAATAGCCACTGCGTTGTGTGCTGCCTGAATGTCCTCCGAAAATTTTTGTTGCGAAATGTCCAGTGTTATCATTTAAAGCACCCCGTTCATTACTCGATGAGCAGCAGCTACAGGCCAATTCAGACTTTCTACGTGGTTTAGCAATTACTGTAGCAATTATTACATGTTTTATTGTTAGCAGAGCTCATCACATTTGAACTTGTCTAATTTCAGCAAGTTCAACTTGCGAAGCTGGAGCTGCAAAACCTTGTGCTATAATTTACAATATGACGTTATCACTTGTACTAAGCTTCTGGCTGATGTATACGCGTAGGTTCATATGTGACGAGACACTTGCAACTGTGTAAAAGTTTGCATTTGGATAGGCGTTTTGAGAGCGACGTCTCTAGGAAGAACTTGGGCAACAGATGATTTCAGAAAAAAAACTCAAGCAGGCAATCGATTCGATTGTAATATGAACTGATTATTGCTCATGCTTGCTTCATGATGATTTTCCGCAATGAACTGATCTGTGGATTTTTCTTGCTGCCTCTTTATGAATTCTTTTTTGGCTGGACAGAGATGCAAACGTACATTGGGCCGATTCGAGCAGCGCAGTTCTAGGCGTTTTATAAAAATTTTCATGTGAGAAGTGTTCNACAGCGCAGTTCTAGACGTTTTTTTTAAAAATTTTCATGTGAGAAGTGTTCGGCAGATCATTTCAGAAAGTTTCAACATCATTCTCAAATCTATGTGCCATAATTCTATGTAACTGCAACTTTAGCGGCAGTTTACGCTGCTGCTTTCTTAAGCTATTTGCAGTAGCACGTTATTCATTATACTCCTCAGGAATACGGACGTGTTATAGCGTACCGATTTGATAAACGAATTGCACAGAAATTTGATTTGGAGGATATGTGATCAATTGCAAAGGTGCGAAGCTTTCCACTCTAATTATCTGTATTGCAGGTGAGACCACCTGAGATGATCGTTCCGCTATATAATGGCCACCCGCCAAACGAGAACAACAACACAATCGAACTCACGAAGAGTCTCGATTGTGATAATGCAACTGGCTATCACACATTCCAACAGAATGTGAGTTCCTTCACACTGATGACATCTCGCTTAATTGCTGTGCAATGTATCTGTTGAAAATCCTTTATAATCAGCTCTGTGTACGTAATTTTTGTTCTTCAACATCGTATGAAAACTTTTTTCCTTGATTTTTCAGAGTTTGCTTCACTTCTCTGTCTTCACTGTTCCTCCATATTCTCTTTTTCTCCCTTTCCTATTCTTCCAATTCCCACTTGAGTTTTTGAGAAGCTCATGCATGATACTTTGAATTACACTGTGATTAAAGTGTGTTGGTGTAAAGGTGGACTGTTATGCGTGATTCGTTGCCACCTAAGTTGTACAAGGCGATTGATTGATGAGACAGCGATCTCCGGACAACCATTTTTTGAACGCGCCTCACTAGTACGTTCAATGTTCAGCTTTCATGGACACAAAGTTTTGTGTATTTTGCTTCCACTTTTAAGGATTTCCAACTCATCATTGGTATTAGCCATAGTGTGCCGCGAGAAAAACTGGTAATTTCGCGCTGCTGAGTATGTGAGCAGGGCTAGTGATTTGCAGGAATTCATTGATTGCAGATGAAGTTAAATTCCAGTGTTGATAATTCTCAAGCACTATTACAGTTTTGATCATCGAAAAATGTAGGCACGAAGGAGGCTGGTCTAAATAAGAATAGCAGTCGCTTGATCGAATCCTTCTAGAAGAGGGGCTGGATGTTAGAGGGTACTGGGGAACCCTTACTTCAAGAGTGCAGCAGTGGATCCGCCTACCAATCACTCCATCAGCAACAGACTGATGGATTTTGCGAATATTTGTGTTCTTAGAGTATAGAATTTCGCATGTGATCATCAAATGGCAGACATATTCTGCAGAAAATATTCATTCTTCTCGTTTTCCGCAATTCACAGTCTTATTTTTGTTTGAAGTCCGTGTTTCAAGAAAAACTGCACGTTTGATATAAAAGGTGATGGAGCTTGCCACCAGCCACATTCGGCGTTAGAAAATAACGCGAGTGATGCACCACTTTTGCTTCCTTTCCCACTCCCTCTCTCTTTCCTGCCTCCTCCCTCTCGTTCATCTCCCTTGTATGCGAATATTTTCACCCCCATATGAATGATTTGTGACTTCTGATTTTTAGCGGTCAAGCGAGGTGAGCGCAAAAAGAAAACTCGCAACCGTTATCCGAAGTATTGAAAGAAACCGTTTACGACGAGAGTCTTTAGAACAGTTCACGAGTACAAATCCTCAAAGAGAGATTGCCAAATTCACAGTTCCTTCACAAGTTATTTCAAATGACTTCGAAGGTAAAAGAGTTTCTAGTACGCCTCCTGGATAGCGTACGTAGTATCACCGCACTACCTTCCCCTCTTTCATCTCTTCGATTCGCTTCTTTTCATAATTCCCCGTACATTCTGTTGAAGAAAGGAGAATAAATTCTGTTAAACGGCGTGAGTAAATCATTTGCTTTTCAGGATATCGTCTACGATGAAGATGGAGCAGTAATAAGTGGCAGTGCAGAAGCGCTCATACGACGTCTTATACCAACACGCGACTATTGCCCTGATCGTTCATATATTTTCACATTACTTCTCAACATTCGTACGTTTGTGGCACCATCGGAGCTACTGCACAAAGTGTTGCAGGTGAGTGCTCGATAGTGAATTTCATAGCGGAAAGGTGGAAGTTAGCATGAAGGATTAGATTTAGCAGTTTGTATCGTTGAGATTAAATTGATATGCTCGTTTTCTTTTTTTTTGCGTGAGGGAATTTTATTCTTCATTCATTCTTTTTCTTAGGCTACAACATATAGGCGCTTATCCGCAATCGTTATGGGAAAATCTGTAAGGAGATCGAATGCTAGAATATTTGAAACATTGATAGAATCGCTATGCGGCAGGGAGAATAAATGAGTTGCAAGTGTTCGCACAATTGTTTCCCGAGGGATTCATCTGAAGCCCGCCTGCCGGAATCGTTTTTCCGCTACGCACCAGCTCGCTATCGATTTAATCCAGCTGCCAATCTGCACTCAATTAAGGCTTTACAGGCGTTGAAAAAATTGGTATCTTTACGAACGGCTTAATGTTTCATTTAATATATTATTATGTTTTTTAAGCATTGCATATTAGAATCTGAGCCTCATTTTTACTGGAAGCTTTTGAGAGTATCGTTAAATCATTTTCACATTCTAGAAGGCTGTCAGATGCCTAATGTTGCAATTCATAATTCATAGTTTCCACAGTTTTTTTTACATTCTCTTAGAAAGGCAATGAAAAGGTAGAATAGAGATAGGCACAGAATGTGCAGCTTTTGATAGCACAGAATTCACTGAGTAAGATTGGTCAGTAAGTAAAACGCCTGCATGTTTCACTATTATAGGAAGCGTCCTTACATCAAGGTTTGCATACGTTCAAGCTAAGTTTTATCATAGTAATTCAATGAGTCTCGTTGGCGTTTCCTGACAAAGCACCTCCTTCAGCACTGTATGTTCGAGCAAAATGCAACTGGAGAAAATTTCACAAAAGAAGGTCGAACTCGTATGTTCGCTAATATCTTCAAGCTGTGTTCCGAATGGACTCAGAACATGCCGTACGATTTTCGGGATGAGTCGATGAGGATGCGTCTTGGCGAGCTGCTTGGCATGTGTTCGGTTGATGAACGCAGTAAGCTACTAACTGAACGTCTCTTAGCGGATTTACAACACACGGTTTGTTCCTTACAACTATTTTAACAATCTATTTTGAAGAAAGGTAAAGCAAGAATTTCGAGCTTCTCTTTGATCGGTCCGGGCCTCAGAGAAAACCCTCTACCAAATGCCTCCACGAATTTTACAGTGCGAACCTCCCTTTTGAAGAATATTCTGTAAACCTTTCAATAAGTTTTTCATTGATGAGATCGACGTCGAATTCATTGCAAAATTTTACACCGAAACTCCCGAAGAACGCCTCTGATTTTATCGTCACATCTTTACTAGTTACATCGCTGAAACAATTCTTTCTTACTTCCCTCCAGGAGTGGTTTCTTCATCGAGTTACTCCTAATTATTGAATGCATGAAGACAACCCCAGAACGTTCTGGAAGCTGATGATTAATCATAACGTTTCGCTCGGAAATGTACTCGAAATGCACTTACTTAAATCCTACTTTTGGAGCTAAAAATTTTCAGTTGAACCGATTGGATCGATACGAGCGGGCAATCACCAATTTATCGCCGAACAACAACGAAAAGCTGACACAGAGTGAAAATCTGGTTTGTTAACGTTTTGTATCTGAGTTAAGAAATGCCCAAATGTATAATGGCCTCTAAAATTGCATGCAAGTTGAGTGTTCCCTTAAGGCAGTCATGCGAAGAGTGCTATCGCATCAGATTGCACTCTGGAGTGCTTACACAGTTTCCATACACTACTTCAATTTCAAGCGGTATCCAAAATCGTTTGAATTTTCATCTCGCTGTGAGGTCTGCATTTTCTCAATGTCTCAGGCCGAATTCCTGCTCGAATCGAATCCCTTCTATAGCGAGCTCGATACTCGCTAAATCTGCTATCGCTGTAGTAAATAGTAGAAAATCAGGCAGCGTCGCGCTGTTCATTTACTTCGAGTATCTGATTCAGCTTTTCATATTTACGTGTCATAATCCGAATAAAATGGCAGTCATTCATGCAGTCATTCATTTTTATATACTTTTAGATAAATCCAGTGCGATTTGCGAATAGCTTTAGCTTAATTACTTTGTTTTGTAATAAGCAAAGGAACTCAAAAATTGAAGCGAATTCAACGAAATCGAATCAGCAGTAGTCGAAATCATGAGCTTGAATTCATCTTGAAATTGCTCCATCACAACTGGCAGATGAACCGTTGAGTAGGGTAATGCTTTCAAAGATGATTCAATAGACATTTAAAATTTACTTGTTGTCTGTGATGAGCTGATATTGCCATGATTCATTATTCACAGGCATTTTCTGCTCTTTTTTAGGAGACAATGAGAAAATCAATCTCTTCTAACTCTTACAGACAAATGAGCGTTGCTGATTCATCTTCATTTACCTTTGTTCTTCTCTTCCCCCCTTCCCCCCACCAAAAAAAATCGATTTGCAGAGTGGACTTTGCGAACTCTGTCCGAGTCCTTTGGAACTAGCCCAGCAGCTCACACAGATCGAACTGGTAAATTTCTTTCGGTGATTGTTCCTTTAACTAACTTCCCATCTGTACGAATAGTGACATTTATTTTCGACGCCCTTTGCCGTCTCAACAATGCATCCCAATCATATTTTCAAGAAAACCACACACATTTCCAAGCCTTCTGGCCATTTTAATAGGAAGCGTTATTCTTTCATGTCGATTTACTGTTCCCTTTCCGAATTCGCCGAAATCATCAGATAAGTTGAGAATAGAATGAATCGGTTTTGAAAAAGAGCAATCTTCTCTGCTTCCAGTGGCTGATTGGTAGTATTGTCCATTTAAGAAGCAAACAGAACGGTATAATTCATATCTTTAAAAATTTGAATTCTTTGCATCCTCATAGAAGTAAATTGCACCAATCAAAACTAATTATCTCTATTTGACCTCACGCCCCATTATTGCTTCGCATAACTTAACAGCAAAAAGTAGAACGTGCGGAGTAAAGCTTTCATAACTTCATTAATCAGAAATATTTCACCGAGAGACTTATTTTTGGTGAAGCATTTAGTGCGGAATTGTGATCTGATTGGCATGCAACCATAAAGATTTTCTTTGTCTTTAAAAGTCTGCAGCAGTTTTCGTGGTTGACAGACAAACACAGACAAATGGGTTTCGAGGAGACCGTAAAACACACCACACCAACCGGATTTGATAGCTCTAACTCCGATGACTTTGGTGTTGAAGTTACCAAATAAGCAGACAAATACACGCATACGTATTGATAGAGGTAATGTCGCCATAATGAGCTTTTGCAAAGCGCTTTTTCAAATCGCATAGAAAGCAAAACCAAGGAATCGAGATAGTTGCGCACATTATTTCGCTCTTTGCGTTATATAGGGTTATTTGTGCTGAAGTGGAAAGCGGTTGTATTTTAGCCGAGTGCTTGACTTTTTTTAAAGATCAAGTGAAGTGGAATAGAGCAATGGAAGTTGCAGGAAAGGCTGTGCATGGTTGGTCCGGATGAGATCGTTTACTCGTTACTGAAGGACAATTTGGACACAATTGGCAAGGTTCGATTTCGGCAGTGCAACAGTTGTCACTCATTGAGCATTTCGACACACTTTCGTGTTCGGAATAATGTATGCAAATAGTGTCGTCTCAGCAGCGCATTGCTTCCTTTACGTTATATCTGCTGCTTTTCGCTTTGTTAGGCTGCTTTATCCCGTTTTAATCTCAATTGAACTGATGAAATTTTCTAATCGGAGGCATGAGATCCGTAAGGTTGTTCAACGTGTTCAAGGTGTATTGTCATCATCACTCAAAAGATGAGAAGTGAAATCGATGAGTATGGAAAGTGGTGAAATGAACAAGGAATACTGTGCAAATAGCAAGTTTTCCGGCAGAGATAATTTTCGAATGAAAGCGTAATTGGGAACAGCAAGTTGTTTTACATTATGGCGCACTAAACTTCATCAGACTGGCAAGAGTAGTGAAGGTTATCTACACCTTTTGCCGCATTACCCTTCCATGTGAAGCGTGACTATAAATTAGCCGCTTCGAAATAAAAACTATTTTCACACGACCTCCTATCCATCCTATTGCTCTTCGACGTGCCTCCGCATTGAATCATGCCAAAACTGTACTTTGTTATCTCTAAGCTTTGCTGACTAAAAGGGCACTTTAGCAACTGTGTTTCTCATCTTGTGGAATTACAGAGTGGTTAAATACTAAAAGGTAGATAGAAATTAAGCTAACACATCTAAAAGGGAAGCTGAGAATTGTCGAAAGTGAATAAGAGACTATCATGCGGCATTCTTTATGAGGCAAGAGGATTGATTTCGAATTCCACAGGTATGCCAAACTGAAAGGTAGATGCGTTCCATAGAGGACTTTATATATGGCGCACTGTTTTCGTTTGCGATAAAATATGCGAGGGAAATAACGCGATAGAAATTTCTCTAAAATTTATAGAACGAATGAAATATGTTCGAATCTATCATAAGGATTATAGTGATGCTGACGGTAAGGGAACAGCAGTTCAAAAGAAGTTCATCTTTGGTAGATATTGAATGTCAAATATATCTGAACTTTTGCTATAGCATTTGTTTGCCTTTTATTCTGCAAAAAGAAATTTTAGATGAGTTTATTCATAACGTTTGAATTCAGATGGGAAATCTCTTATGATGATGGCTGTCGATTTTCGGAGTTTTTTTTTGCTTTCGTAGAAGTCTCATTCAATTCGTTAAGGGATGAAGCGTTTTTATACGAAGAGCATAATCGAAGAATTGTTCAAAAAAATTTTTTCCCTCCCAGAGAATTAATTGAAAGTTCACCTGCGGTGATGTAACCAGGCTCACATATCTAACTTGGTTGAGAATACGTCATTTCGCAGGCGACGCTTAAAAAGTTCATCGTCCTAACATGTTCCGTTGAGCGCAGGGCATTCAATTCTGAGACACTTGCTGCGACATATTTCGATGATGAGTTTCTTATGGGCATCATGTTGTATCTCATAGCGCGAATGAACTCAGGGCTTTCCGAAGTTATCATAACTCATTGTTGCGCATCCATACACTTGCCTTGCGACTAACTTATTGTCGATCTAATCGTTAATACAAGAAACGAAATCGATCACTTTACTTCCAGACTCACCTAACTCGCTCCCTCCCCCTTCACCTCCACTCTTCCTCTACAAGTAGCATCTGCCCCGGGATTCCAAAAGAAAGCATTTCTTGGGAGGTGATCGACGATATGGTTCTCGGATCAAAGTTGGGTGGCGTTTTCTAGAGGAGTAGGCAGAAAAGGGGGTATTTTCACGTGAGGACACGATGTTGACATTGTCAGCCAAGTTTCTACGCAAGATTTGGCTGTTTGTGCACTTGACCTTGATAAAAGAGCGATCATTTTTGATGAGAGGAGCTTTCTTCAAAAGAACCTTCCGTATAAGATCTTCTAAAAGAAGAGGCGAACCGTCTGATCATGAGAAGCGTTTTCTTGATATGGTCATTAAAGTGATTGTCGGAACGTTAGTGGTTCAGGTTGCCTCACACTCCGGTGCGTCAACAAGCGGTAACATCGGTCACTACGTGACATGGTTCAACCAACTGACTGTGCTGGTGGCTTCAGAGATACTACGCCATTCTAAGAAACAATGCCGTGTACGTGTTATCGAATACTTCATAGACGTCGCGAAAGAGTGCATCAACGTTGGCAACTTTAACTCCGTCATGGCAATCGTCGCTGGACTTTCGCTTCCCCCAATCGCGAGGCTTAGAAAGACTGTTAGTTGAATTCTGTCTCTTTCACTCTTTATCGCGTTTGGAAGAAATTGGTGTGTGGAGCACGGCTTAACGGATAGGCGCGATTGTTTGAAGAGCATATGATCACATCTCGGTAGCTCACATGATTTTTTCATCCATGCTGAATGTCTTTCATCCATGCATAATATTGTTTGGAGTGACCTCTCCTTTCCTTATCACTGTCACCCTTCCTGATCCTTGAAAAGAAAATATCCTCGTTTCAATGAATATCTTGACGAACATGCAATTCGTAATAGAACTGGGAATTGTGACTTGTTTCATGCGTCTCAGATTGCTCATTGCGCTGCTTCAATCTCCCATAATAGCTTTGAGAAGACAGAAGCACTGAGTTAAAACTTTCAAAAACGCACTGTGTCGGCGTCTGCTATGTATGCTTATCTGTATTTCTGTTTTGTCGGGCATCTTCAGTACACAACTCGGGAAACCTATCATGGGCTTGCTGAAAAGAAGTCGAATGAGCCCGTCTGCTAATTTGCTTTGTTCACCCAATAAGATCCATGTAACCTCTTGACGACTGAGTTCTATAAAAGATTCTTCAATAATGAATGGGAAGAAATTTTCGACTAATTTTGGTGCCACTTTGAAGACCAATTTTTTCCATTGCTCTCGAACGGATGTTCTGAAGGCATGCCATAGCAACAAGCTGATCTGTTAGCTCCTACGCTTCCAGAAGTTTTGAACGGCAGTGGTATCCGACTGTGGGGTTTGCTGCAGTTGTTAAAACTGCGCTTTAGGATCCTGTTGCTATTTAGCATTTCCATCTTCGAAATTTTGCATTGCAATACCGAGGCGGATGTTCCCATTCAAACATTCAAGTGTTGTGTGACGGCAATTGAAGTTTCTTTGCATAATTATAGACCAAAGACTGTCATTCATTTTCGCAGATGTTTGATGTTTGAAGGAATAGAAGATACGCACATTTATTCAATGGTTTGTCTAAGTGGCGTTTTTAGGACGTTCTACACTGATTTTGGTGACAGATGAAATTCTCCGTAATTCTCTGATTTTAGCCTCTTATGAAGTTACGGTTTTTATTTATTCTGTACTATAAACTGTTTCCCTTGTAATGAAATTAAAATATCTTTTCTAAAGTTGAAGAATGCGGATCGCATTTTTCCACGTATATCATGTACCTCTCTGAAGATTTTAGAAATTTAGAGCATCCCTCTGCTGTGTGTAATCCTTTCTTAATGTATTATCCTATCCATTTTTCAGTGGCTGCGCGTAGAGAAGAGTAAACTGCAAATTCTTCAACATCAGCTTGATCCATCCGCTAATTTCACCAGCTATCGCGCCACACTGAAAGCAGCCATCTGGAGAAGCGAAGGTGCAAAGAACGATGCTGAAGCGGTTTGCATCTCATTTTCTCATTTGCCATTTTGATTCACCCACTGGCGCTTGCGATTCAACTCAGAATTTCCTTTGTCGTTATGCTGCAAGTGTACTCCAATATGTAGAAATACTTTCGCAACTTTCTTTTGCTGAAAAGAATCCCTCTTTCGTTGTAATTGAAATCAACTTCAAATTCTCCGCCTTTCAATTCCTAATAGTTGGATTTGCGGAAATATGTCGGGTTGTCTTCGATCAGGTCGCTTGGTGGCATTCTTTCCTGCTCGGTTGCCATTCCAGTTTGAAACTATTTACAACTGTTGCTTCGGCCAGCTATGTGATTAATTCATCCGTAGAGAAGGTTAACTATGGTGTTATTTGCTGCTGAGACTCGGCATTACCCCACAGCCCTCAGAGTGCAATGTTCTTGGGACGGAATTGTATGTTTTTCTTTGCCTTGTTTTCCTCTACGAAATGCATAAAGAAAATTCAACATTTCAAGCTTCATTGGACATTTCTTCATGATTCTTCCGCAGATCGATGCTGCATGCCGCATCACTTCTCTGTATCGATAAACGAGTTCTTTGCCTTTTTTCAAAACTTTATCTACAAAAAGTACTGAGTAGTGCAACACTGCTCACAGGCATATGTCAAATTTGGTGTGGTTGCAGATTATCATCCCATTCTTTGGCCTCCTTCTCAAGGACATGCTCTTGTTGCACAATCGTTGTGTACGATTGCTGCCCAATGGACATTTGAATTTCGCTGTAAGCAAACTCGCTAATTTTTTCATTATTTAAAGTCGTTTGCGAAGCGGAGATCACATTACACTGGTGTTTATTTCAACGGTACTATAGCGTTTTATATGGTTGCGAGGTGTTCCGGAAACTTAATGAATTCTTAATCATTTTTGCAGTAAAAATGGGAAAGAAACTCATTAATGCTTCCTGATGGAAAATCACTTTGTCACGCAATGTGACCTTGAAAATTTCCTTACGGAAGATTCCTTACGGATTGTGCAATTCCTTACGGAAGATAGAGGGCGTTTGAAAGGAGGGCTTTTGCTGATAGGGGCGTGGAATCTTTTTTTAGACGTCTCGAAATTATGTAAATGGCTTTTGCGTGCATCAAGTCGTACTTGCCATCCTCTCTTCGAAAGCTCCACGCAACATTCTATCCACAGAATTCGATTTTGTGCTCTTATATCTTCTGCTGTAAACTGAGCGGCATGACATTTGTTTCTCATTTTTACCTTTAGCTTGCAACTTCAATTTTGAGCACAATCCTTCCTCTAGTGTTCCTTCGAGAATAGTTCTCTTCAGTCAAGCCAGCGAAGCACTAATCGTCTTATGTTTATTTATGCGTTCAAGTTCAATTTTACCGATTAGGTTATTATGCGGCATAACCTTTCTGTATTTATCTTCGATAAACACTTCAGAGTTTTGCACAGTTCGGCGAGCAGATGCTAAACTTCATCAACTGGAAGTCAAGGCGGTGTCCATTCAAAAGAAATTCGTGCGTCCTTCAATATCTTCTTCTTGCCAGCACTTTCAGCGAATCAGGTATCCTGTTTTCAATCGCTGTGCTGTTTTAGTTGAATATTCAATTCCACTGCATACTCTTCGTTTTTCGCGGCTGCAATAAAGGATGGTGGAGAAAGATCAAAGGGGAAGCGGGGAGGGGGGGGGGGGGGGGGNGGGGGGAGACAGAGGGGTAGGCAAAAACTCAAAATCTGCGAGAATTATTTTTTTGAATTTTTCAGCCGGCAACGGCTTTGCTTCCATTCTCGCTCCAAGCTACTTATCACTTTTCAAAGAACTCAGCAACGCGCTCTTCTCAGACTCCTAAACTTTCAGATAATTATAATCTCTTTCTCACGTCGTCCTCACCAAAAATGAGTCGTTTGCTACAAGCTCATTGTGATCCGTTCAAATGTTTGGAAATGACAGTAGCATGCAATAAAGAAAAGACGAAATGTTTATTGAACCAGAGAGCTATAATTTTTTCTTCACTCACGCAAAGCCATAAATTCGGCATCGATTTTGCGGCGTGGGTGTTTCATAGGGTCGTTGAAAGTATGTGGTCGCATTCGCTAATCCTCATCGATTCGATATCGACATAAAGCAAAGAATGAATTTGCAGGAAAACTTCCGATCCAAGCTTTCGTCACTTTTACCACTCTTTCATTCTTAATAGTCTAATAATATTGCATAATAACAACATTAATTCGTACTCAAGCCAACGGTGANGCATTGGTTCGTACTCAAGCCAACGGTGATATATGAGAATTGCTCTTCTTAGAAAATTTGATGGTATTCTTAATAGCCGCTAAACTAGCTGGTTCTCACGGGTCTGAATTTATAGGTTACCGAGATTTGCACGTGATCAACTCGGGGATAACTTTCCTTCATAAGCTGAGTGTGCTATTGAAGGGAATATTTCAATGAATATCTGCAGCTGCTATGAAATTCGTCGGAAGCATCAAGCGGATGTGCTAATTGCTTCAGCTTTAGGCAGCGATATGCTCTCATTGATTGCAATTACTTTGCATTAGAATTTTTTCATTCCAATTCAGCAGTGTTCTTCGTAAGAGCTGTGCAATCAAAATGTGCGAAAGCAATTTCAGAAGCCATCAAATGAAAGCATATTCGTCAAAGTGTTTTCGTTGTGCTCCTAACAACTGATTTATTTCGCTATTTGTGCTAATGTCTGAGATGTACATATAGGGCAATAAGCTTTCAGATTTGATGAAGCTGTCCTTTGAGTGCGAAATGGCCGACCAGAGTTCCGAAAGAGAACACTACAAGAAGCTGAAGTGAGTATGTTAGCACGCTGATGCGCTTTGTCCAATTCTTTGAAATGAATAAGCCGTTGAAGATATGAAGCATTCGATGCTAATGAAAAATTTAAGTTTAGAGCATGGCGAGTCCTCAATAGTCTGAATTCCTGTTTGATGTAGGAAGTAAGAGGTGGTAACAAAATTGTGCCGCATTGAAAGGCTCAACCTGTTCGATTGCCGTTGGAACTATTTCAGTTCACGCTATTTGTATTCGATGTGTTTGTGATATTCGGATTATTGGTTGTCTTATGGCTGGCGATTTTAGATTCGTTTAATCGAAAGCTGGCTATGCTTCAGAACTGCTGAGTTCTTTGAAGAAAATATCAAACAGCTAAATCGCAAAAGTGCCTGCATTTTCTAACATATTTTCGAGCCTGTGACGTTCTTTGATAGTGCAATCATGATCATATTTCTATGAGAAACGCAGTCGGTAACCCAGTAATCCATTACTAGTAGCTGCTGTTATTTGTAAGAAGGAAATTTTCAGATGCGAGAAATAGTCGATGACGAGTTTGCTTATCGGTCGAAAACATATCGTCAGATTCCTTCTCATTAGAAGTGATCAATTCTTCTTCAGGAGCTTCTTTTCTGTTGTATTGCGCTATTCTGGCTCGTTAACACTCATAGCACTTCAAGGCTTCTTTGAAGTAATGAATTTTTTAGTCACTTGCAAACTTTTAAACTCATTCGCTCACTCGTGATGTTATGTGTTCAGCAAATGCAAATTCCCCTATGCAAAGTGCACTCTGGTGGCTGTCATGTTTGTGAATGTTTACGTGTATGCTTGTCTTAAATTCTCCTGCATTTCCGGTTTAGCACTCTTTGAAGCCGACCTTGAGGAATCCGATGAGTACGAAGTGTCCCGTATTGCATTCTCATATACGAATCTTTAATTCCACAACGATTTATAAGGAATCATTTACAAATGCAGAAAATTTGTACACATTTTATGACCAGTCGATTTTTCAGTTTCCAATGNTTTTCAGTTTCCAGTGAGTGCTCACTGAACAAAAAGGAAATTGAAAACATGAATGCATTATTGCGAATATTCTATTGTTCATTCGTGAAAAATTAACTGATGTGATGAATGAAATTGCAAAGAATGTATATTGAGCCAACTAGAAAATGGACGATGGCACTATGCAAAATGAAGTGTGGCCCATTTCTGCAAGTTGAATTGTTCCTCACACAAATGAGAACACCTCACTATAGCAAGATTTGTGTTAGACTCATTTCGTCGTTTTCCTTTTATTGCTGTTCTTCGTGAGGCGGCCTTCCTTTGTCATACCCTCTGGATACTTCCTATAATTTGTGAATGAATATAGAAATTGAAGAGTCATAGATCTCTGTGGTAAAACGTAAGCTAGAGAATATTGTAATGATGTTTGCATTACACACAACGGGCCCGAATATGCGCTATGTTGTGTTATGCATTTCTCATTCACATCTTGGAGTTTTTGATTTTCCCATCGGTGTTGATGTCTCTGAAAATGAAATTGATGCATTAAAGCTTTCATTATTTCCGCATTGAGGGAGCGGAGCGTTCAAGTTGCAGTGGCCGTCATTTGGGAGGTGAAGGCCGCAAGAACAGGTGCATGAGTTCTTAAATCACAGTCTTAAGTCCCACGAGCTTATCCTGTTGTCTGTGTTCACTGATGAAATTTCAGTTGGTAATCATGAAAAAATCTTCGAGCACAATTCCCTCACAACACCGTCTTTTGCGTCATCAACGACAGTGACCTCAGGTAGTCCCAACGAATCGTTGGTGCCGCTCGATTGTCGGCATTCATTAATCTCGTGGATTCCAAAGCAACAAGCCACTATTTTAGTACTTTCGAAATGAACAATATTCTCGTCACTGCTGGATATCCACACTTCTCGGAAAAGCTTCACGAATGAATGCACTTGGAATTTCGTACGTTAAGATCGTGTGTATTTTCGCATCTTCTCAGAGTTTGGGGCCTTCTCAAGTGCTAAGTCATGGATTGCTAGAAGCCATGACTTCTAATTCATTGAAGGCTATCTGCTCCTGGATGCCATCCTTCATTCTCGAACTTCGAGGTGGTTTTTAGGTGTTGAATATTGTATCGATGCAGAAAGATCAGAGACGTTCACGATGACAATGTGCTTCAACTCAAGAGTTTCTGCATGTCGAAAAACTCGATCAATACCTGAAGCTTTTCATGCTCAAGTTGAAAGGACTTATGAGTTTTTCGTTGTTCGAGCAAGGCTTTCTTAGAAAGTATAGACAGGAGGCATTGCGAAGAGAGGGTCGAGAGAGTAAGTAGTGATTAAGGAGGAAGAGAGTGGGGGATGGGGGAGGAGTGACACTTTTAGCACTTCATTTCCAAGTCCGTATTTGGCCAATATTTCGCAGCCTCTAGCGGACATCGGGCTGATGATTCGATCTGTCGACTATTCAGTTACTGTTTTCGTTGTATTTATTTGCTCGGATCGCATAAAAGTTTCTCTATTGTGGCTCTGTTTTATTATTTTTCGAAAGATTGCCAAATTCTAAAGTCCGCTCGGTTTCAGTGCACCAATTTCTATTCATCGCGTCGCTGCGTTGAGAATTCGAAAGTTTGTTCCCCTCGCCATATCCCCATGCAACTAATCACGCGTAATAAGCGCAGCTCTTCAAGTGTGTCTTCTCTCATATGGTCTGCTCCCTACCGTTTCCACCTTGCTATATGCACTTTAAAACTATACTACGTATTACACTTCAAAACTACATAGATTGATTAATCCATTGAGCGGATTCTATAAGAGTGGATAACGAATATAGAGGGTTGCCTGGTGAGAATTGGAGGTCAGGAAAGGTTGAGGTATTCTCGAAAGTCAAGTGCAGAGAATGATGAGAGAACAGTTTTGTTTGGAATTGCGCTGAAATACTCAGGACTACTCCAAATGCTGTGGTTAGCACATACTCGAGTGATTTTTTTTTTGAAGCTTCAGAAATGAGCAATGCTGTCTGCTGAAGGCAGCAGAGCATTCAATTTCTGTCGTATTGAGTTGAACGCATACCCCCAGGGTCATTGCGCTTGTCGCCGTGAATTCTCATTTTCGTTGCTCTTCTTGCATCCATAAAGGAAATCAGTGCCTCTATGCAACAGTTCCTCTCCACGTCTTGTGGTGTTGCAATACGGTCATAAATTTCTAAGCAGGGCGCTGCTTTAAAATTCTTTCAAAGAATATTGTAATTCGACCATCAGTCTTGCATACGATCATGCAAAAGGCCATTATGAATGTTGTAACAATCGTTAAGGACTGAAACAATGAATAAAGGCTCTCGGTGGCGTTATTATTTCCTAAGTCTTAGGGCGATCGCTGCCGAGGTGTTCTCACGAATTCGGTCACATATATGAATCATGCAGATTGAACATGGCACAAATTTGCTACCTAAATCGTTGACTGAAACTTCATTTGAGCGATACGCTGCAAGATTTTGGGCATAAAGATGAAAGCATTGATAGGCCAATATAGCAACGGTGCAATACTTAGAAGGATTGCAGAACTGCTGTGGGGATGACCCTATGGCAAAAAAAGACGCCAGTATACTCAAGACGTTGTGCAGCTCACTCTCTTACAAGCTTATTGCTGCGGTTGGCCTTACCATTCACCATAATGTCAGGTAAACAGCGAAACTCATAAACGTTGTCTGACAGATGCATTTACTAGATCAGTCAAATCCATTTTTCAGACAAAGTTCAGTGGGAAATTGTCACTCATTCTTCATATCTATCTGTTACCACGGTCCAACAATAACCATAATTCTCCGACTCAACCATCTTGCTCTTCCATTCTTCCCGACTTTCGAAACACAGGTTCTCTATTGAGGATGCGTTATCTCCAGTGAGGTTCTGCGTTGACAAGAGAATGTTCAAATTCCTCAGATTTTGCTCAGCTTTCAATTCAGTGGAATCTTATTGGATAAGGGTCTTCTAGTCGGGGACGAAAGGTGGGGAAGGGGAGAGAAAAAGGGCATGCAGCATTTTCACTTTGGCCGCGTCTCCCATGAGCCATAAGAAGGGCATTTTTATTACTCCCACTCTGCGGAAGTGCTTGTACTACTTTCAAATTTTTAAAGCATAATGCGATGCAGCGGAGATTTTATTCACTTCCGATCCTGGTGCGCTTGTCTACGTTTTATCCTTTACGTTATTCAAAGCTACTGAAATAGGCGTATTGCATTTATTGCTGCCATGATTCGATATAGGTGCAATCAGTAGCTCTATTATCGCGGTCACTACCAACAGTAATCATTGATATCTCGGGGGATTTTTGGGTGAATCTTGCAAGAGGAATGAAGAATGATTGGAGACAGTCTAATGGAAATATGAATTGGGTAGATTTAGAAGTAAGTTTTGCAGATAAAATGAAGGAGGAATGCTACTGATCTAAATAAAATATGAGTTAAAGAAATGCGTTAGTATTTGTCAGTGATGAAGGACAGAGTATGAATATTCATAATACTCACTGCTCCAGCAGTGAACCCAATATGCGTTTACCCTAACGTGGAACTGAAAATTGTATTGCTTCAAAGGTGCTAACCGGAGATTAATGCACCAAATTTCCCATGGGCGCAAACTGTTTTGCAAATCACCTCTGAAGGAAAGAAATCAACTTAATGTGGATGAGAATTGATATTTCGATGGTCATATTGATATCAGCCAAGGTTCGTTGAGCTCCATCCGTTTTTCTCGACTTGTGCTATGGCTGAAGTTTTTTCTTCATAAACATCTGTTCCCACTTTCATTTGATAAATCACCAAATAGCAATGCCCAAAACATCTCAAAATTCTGTTGAATCTCGCAATCAGATTTGTGCGTTCATCTTGAAGGCCTCAGTAATCGCATAAATATCCTATCAAGCGCAGTTATTTTTTAAAGGCGAGAATGGACAAAANGAATCTGTATATACGCTCACGACGTCGCAACTCTAAAGGACTTGAGCAGCTCGCTGAAATTCCCTGAATCCTTCCGGACGACGTCGACTGCACAAATGATAGATGAAACTTGAAAAATGATGGGAGGGGGAGGGGTTGAATTCATCTCATATAGCAACTTTGTTCGATGCGCAGCGTCATCAGCAACTGTAGCAATAACTGCTCTTACTGACCACATGGAAGCAACTGATCGAAACTCCAGCAAAATGTAGACGATTTCTTCCACAATTCATCGATGACTACGATTCGCTTACGGTGCTAGATCGGTGCTTTCGTTTCTTTGTATTATTGTCTCATGTTGCGCTTATAATTGGTAGTTGCGAAGTGCTGTTCCACTATTGCACTTTGCTCTATGTTAAATGCATGCAGTTCAAGGATTAACCATTGCCGACACGGTTGTTAAGAAGCGCCGGATTCGCATGAACGATTTAAGTCTATTGAATCGGAATTTGTTGCGAACTCTCGTGGAAGCTTCTCTCCTCGCGTTCTTTTTAACGGACACGCCCACAGCTATCAACTGCAATTACAACGAATCCATGCTTTTTAAATGCTTGCCACACGGCTATACTACTCTTCAAAGTTATTTCGGTATTGAAGTGCCGAGGAGCGTATGTTGCTTGTTCACTCTGCGCAAGAAATTTCACTGGTACTAATTTAGTGACGAGCTCTATATGTTACCTTTTATGCTTTGTGTATTTACATGAGGTAAAAGCGAGAAATCATTTGAAATGGGCTTCGGGCGGTACGAAATAAATCTCAGCATAGAGCAGGTATTGTAACTCTGTTGCGAATGAGCTTCGAAATGAAACGAAAGCGCAGTTATGTGGGTTCTGAATAACGCTGGTAGATGGTTGACTTGTTTATCAACGATCCGAAGTGTTTCTACTCTTCGTAGCATTTATCGAAATGGCCTCTGCCGACACTATCATCTCATAACAACGAATAAACACATTCGATTTCATATCCATCCCTTTATCCACTCAGCTGTTTTTGTTCTTCCGTTTTGTTGTCATCGAAGCAGGTGATAAGAATTCAGCTTTTTGCCAAAACGGTTTTGAGAGGACGAAGTGCTACTTCTCCTCTCGCCGCTTTGCCTTCTTGGACTATGTGCCTATCCGTTATGGGCACTGCTCAGCTTCAGCTTTGACAAGCGAAAAGTTGCAATAAAGAATTCGATTACTATAATGTTCGGAAACGGTGGTATTCACGTTTTGTAGTTGCAAAACTTTACTGGATGGTGGTCGTCCGTTTGATAACACCCATTTTATGCGATGCTTGTTGTGCTTGGTGTCCTTTATGTTCATAAAGTTCAATTGACTTGGACGTATCAACTCAACGTTCACTCTTCGCAATTATTGGCTGAGTTGCCTCACAAATGTCTTTCACACGCGATGAAATAAGCAGAGGAATATATTATTCTGTGCTATTGACGAGCAACGATATGGGCGTTGAAAAGGTTCATAAGACGAGAGTGACATGTTTTTGTGCTCACTGCATCGCTATCTATTAATAAACGAAGAGATGGTTCACCCCATCAGCTTGCCGTTCAGTGTGAAATGAGAATTTTAGTGCTGCACGTTCAGATCATCTCTCATATATTCGCCAATTGTGTTTGCATAACACACAAGCACATTTGTTTGCATTATTCCTCTTAAAACTGCTTGCAAATCGATTAAAAATGATAGACATCTTGCGTAACAGATATGTGTTGAGTGTTGACAAAGGAGGGGAGGGGAAAGGTGCAAGCAAGACAATGGCAAGCAGGGACTATTTTGAAGCAAACGAGCTAAGGGTTTGACCGAACGGAGAGAGAAATTGCCTTCCCATTGCTTTAGGATGCAATGGGAAGTAAGATTTCTGTCAATCGTGCTGATATCCACTCTGTGTTTAACCCTGAACAAAAGAAGCATTTCCGTGTCAAGCGAAGGAAGTAATGAATAGGTAATTTTGGCGAGTGTCGTTTTTGGGCCGTTCTTATTTACAAATGCTGGAAGTAAGTGTCTTTTAATGTCGACGATTCGAGAAGGAACTGCAGACATTCGATGAAATATCCCCAATTAATAGTATGGCGCTTTGTTTGCTGAAAATGTAATAAAGCTTATAGCAATCCATCGACCTCAAATGACCTCATATTTCCTTAGCGAAAGCTTTACCACTTAGTTGTGTACAACTTCACAATGCTTTGGCATATTTGGTCATGAAAGCATGCATTGAGAATTGGTTGAGAGCACAGCGGTCACAATTTCTTGCAGGAAAATGGCTTCTCTACACAAAGACGCCATCATCATGCAAGACAATTATCGCTAGCATATAACTCTAAAGGCGCTCTCCTGCCTGCAACAAAATTTAGTCTTGAATGCGAGCAATGCACTTCAAATGTTACTGCTGTAAAGCTGTCACGTACATAGAGGCTGTCATCTGCAGCCGATCGCTAAGTCTCTACTGACTATAATAAAAACATCGGTGCTAGAAGCAGAAAATGTTTCAGTTCAACCCAGTTGAGCACAAGCTCTTTAATTTTGTGTTTTTTCGTCTAAAGAACACCTATTTCCTAAAATTTTCCCCACATCATTTTGTTGGCGTCCAGTTCAAAAAAAAAGCGAAATTGACCTCTCCCAATATCGCTTTGTCATCGCTTTCGTCAACATGACAAGTTTCTCACATATAATGGCAGTTGTTTATGCCGAAGTGGCTTCGGACGAATGTCGATCTGCAACAACTGGCAGGCAAAACGCTCATTCTGATGTTTCTGTCGCAGGACATTTTCGCAACGGGCATTGATGGCTTAATCGTGGACTCATGCCAAATAGATGAGCACAGAGAAATCACAAAGGTCGCGGTGATGAAGGACCGAATATGAATTTCTTAATGTTTAGGATAAATGCAGCTATTCTCTCTTACTTAGTTTGGTCACACCATTTGCATGCACCATCACTAACATCGTTGTGTGCAGAAGAGGCAGAAACTTCTTTGTCTAGAGGTTGTTATGCTGCAGAAATATCGATATTATTCTCGGCATTACTTTATGTCGCAGGGAAATTATCAATTCATTGACTTATAATTTTTCGATTTCAGAATTAATTTCCGACTAGCATTCATGCAGCAATTTCGGAAATCTGTTATTTCTCAATAGCATACATCTACTTGCAGCTTTGAATTTCCCTAATGTCATTTTCTCAACATTTGCTGAGCATTTTTCTCATACTTACTCAAATCTCGAATAACAATAAGGCAGCAATTCCAAATAATCACTTCATCATATTCTGATACAATTTAGATTATCGACTATAATCAGAAGAACCACTTCCGTCCTCGTACCAGTCAACATTCGCACGACCGCCATTCGCATCCATCGGACCTTTTCTCACTCGTGCATCAGAAGGCAAACGAATGTCTCGTCAATCAATCGGCGAGGCCTAAACGATTGCAATCGTTTAGTTCGAAGTGGTTTCCATGACGGTACCCTTAGAAGATGCATAGCTCAGGCTTTTCTTCATGAATGCGCAGTTCGTCCTCCAACAACTTGTTGACTATTCTCGTCGATGACTATAGTTCGCTCACTAATAACGAAGTGATTTGACACCAATACTATAATCAAAAAGTTGTGAAAGTTTCTGTTCGCAGATGGATATTTATATAAAGTGTCACTTCTCTTTGAAATCTATAAATTTCGCATGTCCTTCCACTGCAGCAGCGTCCATTACATCACACTCACAAGTCATTTACTTGCCTTTTGAATACTTCCTTTCGAGGAAATAATTTTAAAACCTCTTATTTATTTATTGTTCTCATATGTATGACTTACACCACCAGAAAACTTTTAGATTCCATAGTCAGAAAGCAATACGCGTTACATATCTGAATTTGTCATATGACTGATTTCGATAAAGATCACATTCAAAAAAAAAAATTGAGGAGATTATTGTTTGGTGGCATAAAACGATCCTACTCTTCGAGGAGGAATACTGAAGAGTGGACATGTTCGGCACTGCAAGACAACCCCTATGCTATCATTGACGCTGATTTGGCAATTCCTAAAAAATCATCCAATGTGTGTCTAAAATTTCTCTAAGCTTTGCCAGCAGTGTGCAGTACTCCACAACCGATAGAATCGCAAAAAATCGTTTCTCGAAGAGCTGCGCTCCTGTCAAACGCAGTTGAAGATGAATAGTTCTTTGTGCTTATCATACCATTTTTCCGATTCATAAAAGTTATTGCTGCTTAAGTGCGATTACGAGAAGCATATCAACTAGGCAACTAGGCTTCACTGTGAAGCCTTTTCACTTGCTTCCCACCGCGTTCAGGATCGCATCATGTGAAAAATCTCGATGTTTCTCTGGCTATTCTGAAACTATGACCTTTGAGGTTTCTTTGCTACAAGCACTTATAGAGGACTCCAAAGCACCCAGAGTGGCATATGTCTTGTTCGGGTTTTTATATGACGTGGTTATTTTTGTGATTGCCAAAAAATTATTAAAGGTTCGATGTCAAAGTATATTGAGGATGCTGGAAACACATTTAAGTGTAACAAATCAAGTTGCTCTAAGGTCTTTGGAAATGCGCAGTTATGGGTACTTTTAGAGCAGCTTGATATTCTGGCATGAAGTTTATTGAATTGTATAGGTTTGTTCTCTGGTTTGAGAAGTCAAGCCATCCGGCAAGGCGTGCACATTCACTGGTGTGTATACGCGTCCACGCTGTTCATCAGTTGTTCTTTTGCTGCTAAAAACTGCAAAGATGCATTCGAACGGTTGTTCATTGAGCTGAAGGTCAATCGACCGAATACAAGCTGCTCAGTGGTGCATTGCCACTTTGAAGATGCTAAAATCCAGTTTTACCTGTGGTGCCCATGGACAAACTACTTCTTGCATGCATCACTGAATTTTGTGAATATATGTCGAACGAATATTTAATGCGACAATGAACGAATCGAAAATACGCTAATCACCGATATTATCGAAAAGAATAGCGACGAGTGGAGAGCAGAAATAAGAGAAAGAACAGCATGATTGCGCTTATTTCAAACCTCCTCCTTCGAACAACCACTTTCTCCGCTCATAAACATGCAGTAATCGAACCAGAACCTTGTGCTCATCAAGTGTGATTGCTCTGCAAACGCTCAATAAAGCATTCCTTCCTTCATGAGTCTGCAGCTATAAAATGCAGTCCCGCTGGCTGCAAGTTGCAAGTTGCATGCAAACTTTCCGAAATACTTGAACGCTTACAATTTTTTTGAAATTAGTTGCTGAACTTCAAGCTCTTAATATGGAAGATCACGCTAAATTATGGCGCACATCACTCGCACAAATTCTCGCAAGTTCCTCGCAGTGGCTCTTAAGGTGAAAATACCCAGTGGACGGACAACTGCGGTCATACCTATACACAAACGTAGCCCCACCATAATAGGTTGTTTCGGAGGCAGTCTTTCCAAAGCTGTATAATGGAGAAATTTTCAGCCAAGACTTTGTTAAGGCTTCTACCTTCAATTCTGTGGAGTGCAAAAGGAGTACAATGAACAGAGTGGACGTGCATGCGTACCCGCCTATATGCATGCCTTGCCGGTTGGCTTGAGTTCTCAAAGCGGAAAACATATGCATTAAATTTCCCAAACTTTATAAAGGAATAATCGTTTCAAATCAAATCCCGTCAGTGTCATCTTTCAGCTTTAGGAATCCATAGCACTCACAGGTCATAGCTGTAATTTCGATGAATTTATTCCGGAATCAAACGAGCTACAAAGTTGGTCAGTCATAGCTGAGCTTTCAGAGCAACATTCGATGGTTTTCTGTAGCGTTTTGGAAATTCTGCGTAGCTGGTTCGTCTTGTGGCCTGGAAAAGAAGAAAACCGTGCCATGAAGCAATCTTATTGACAAGCATCATAGATTGTAATACTTCGGAAGATGCGATTTTATCAGGCTTGGGGATTTAATCAATGGAACAACGAAGAGGGTTCAATAAAAAATTTAATGAAATTGTTGTGCTGTGTTGCTGACGATGCTATGAAAATGAAGCAATTGCTTTCAAAGTGGAGGTCTTAGAGAATCCTACACATAATGGAAATCTTTATTTGTGGGGGAGAAATGATGCGACCAACCGCTCACAGTTGTCTGTTCCCAAACGTTTATGTATATGAAGGACCAGCTGGTCTTTAATGATTTATTTTATTATTTGGCGGATTTGGCTTATTGACCACTGGCAGCTGCCTTATTAACTGTGTTAAAGATATGAATCCTCGAGGGCATTCCATATATCCTTGTGCGTCATGCATTATTGCTGTGTTCCGTGGCGAAATATGCGAAAGGTTTGAACGAATACGCGAGGTGAAGTAGATATTCGGGAAATATTGCACGGTTACTATTGTCATCCACCTATTCTCCTTGTCTTCATCTAAGCATAAGGGTAAAGCAAAGACGAATCCATAATACGCTGCTCAGCGCTACAGACTTAGGGCGGCCACTGAATGCATAATATGCACACACGTCAATGCTACTACAATNTCTAGTGGATTATAGAAGCGGCGAATTTTAAAGGGACAAGTTGCATAATGTTCAATTTCAAGACGCGATATTTCTATGCCATGTTCCGATAAGGCTTGGAGGATGTGTTTTTTCTGCAAAAGCATCCTTGCTACTAATATCTGATGTCTTTTTGTTTCCCTGCTCTCATCTGACATCCTCTCGATGCCTATGCTGATTCCTATCCGTTTATTCGTGTGGAATGCGCACGTAAATATAATGAAGTGATTTACGCAGTGGCGCAAGATTGTGTACCGTACTTAAAGTTTGACTGTCGTTTCTGTAAGGAAGGATTGATATGAACGATTTGAGACATCAGTCGGGAAAACGAAGGAAGAAAATTCTGAATCCAGTGGGGCGAAACCGCTATCTTTGAATGAATGGAAGTGACAGTTTTGACCAAAAGTTTGCGCATTTGGTAATGGCAGGTTGCTCCAGCTTGCAAAATCCATCTCATAGCCGTGGTTATATAAGAAATATCTACTCAACGAAAGAGGTTAACAGAGTTACTAGAGGATTTAAAATTGTGCGGTTTACAAGAAAGGACCACGTGATATGAAATTGAAACTTTGCGCGAAATGGATCATGTTCTCTCGAAACGTGATTAAACTACACTTCGCCTCTACTGGGAGGGCTCTTGATGGATCCAAACCGTCTGTACTTTTTGATCGCTTCTGATAACCATCGTCGGACAACCAACTACTTGAACCATTATCGTGATCGATTTTTCAGTGTATGCCAACTATTCGTCTCTTATAAAGAGTATTCTAGTTCGTTCTTTAATTGTTGATTATAGCGTCATTCTATTCTGTTACGATCAAGTGGTGCCCAAAAGCACTCTTCACTTACTCTTATATTTAACAAGTCATTTAGGCGAAATTTGCGCTAAACAAGAACTAATAATGCAACGATCATTGGCGGACAAAAATAAACAAGTTTTATGTACTCTGAATTAAGCCTTCGTTCATCTTGGTAGAACTGGTCAGCACTTGGTCAAGTTTAAGGAATTAGTGCAACTTTTCGCGTATGAAAGGATTTTTACCAATCGGAGCGTTAGTGTACTTATGTATTTTAAGAGAGTGAAGGTGGCGATTTTTGATGATCGTGCAACATTGCATCGAATATAATTGTTAACATCGTTATCGTATTGCAATCGTTTGCAGACATCTCTCGCAAATTATTTTGGCAGAATCCAACGAGCAGAGGTATGAGCGTATAAAATCATGAATGAATCATTTGCAAGAACGCTCAAGATTTCATCTTCAAGAGATGCGAGAAATGCGACGGAAGGGATTCGCGTAATTGCATTGCATGAATGTTTCTAGCTGGGAGTGCAGCCATGAGCACTGAGGCGGTTGTATGAATCAAATGCATCTTTATAGATAGCACTACTACTGCAGAGCTAATTATAAATATGCATTTGATTCATACAACCGCCTTCGAAGTTGCACTTGAAGTCATCTCGGGAGCGACCAAAATAAATAATTTTTTCGTAGTTACGGGTCCGTGCAACCGGTTGTTCTCTAGGGAACATATTATTGCGCTTTTTGCCATTGCCATCTAGAATATGCCCTGTCCATGATACTGATAAAAGCCACCAAATTCTGCTTCGGTCACGATGAAACAACGAAGAACCGTAAAAGTAGCATGTCACACCGATTGCGTGTATTTGTCAGTATCGAACCCCACAAATAAGCCATTAAATTGTACTGGGATCACCAGTTGTCCGTAACAAGCATTAGGGAAGTTCACGAGCATCATTTGAGCCTCAGTTTTTAAATTTGGAACGTATGTATATATGCGCAAACAGTCAAACGCAACTGCGTAAGACTTGATTTTGCTTAAATCTGTATAGATAACCATGAATTTTCGCACAAACTGCGTCCAACTGCACAAGTTTTCTATAGATTTAATTGACATATTATTTTGCACAATTGCGTATTTGAGCATAAACTGGTATTAGCACCACAGAAAGTTCAAGCAAATATCGCTGAGGCTATAGAGTCGATGAGGTTGACAGATTACACGGCATGAAGCATCCTTGCGAATTAAAAAGTAGTTCATGTCAAGGTCTGTGGAAGAACTTGTCAACCTGAACTAGTGCATTTCCTCATTATCCAGGCCTTTCACTTAAGAGGGGCGGTAATATAGCATATTGATGGCTATAAATTTTCTTGCAAATGCCGCTGCGAACGATTTGTTTTGCACGGCGTATTTACATTTCCACCAAGCCGTCTTCGTCTTGTTGGATTATTTTTGATGCATGAGGAGCTTTATTATCTGCTCCATGAAGAAACGCTGTCTCTGTCACGAATTTTTTACGCAAATAAATAGATGCTCAAATCGGTCAAATTTGGTCTTGTAGGCCAATTTTGGGTCATATTGGTCGGTTTTCTACATTTTGGACCATATTTGTCCATGGGTGATACTTGTACGAAGCTCACTTCGAAACAAAAAGAGCGCTTTTTGGAGAAGCATGGACTGCCTCAAAAGCATTCATCTCTCTCACTTAGAAACGGCAGACTATTTTTGAGGGGCCTCATAAATTTTATCCCACAGAATTCTTCTAAATTTCAATGGAATCTTGAAGTAGTGATCAAAACGTATCGAATTTTGAGATAATTTTTGCATTTGCAATATTAAATTTTTGAATTCATTAGTTGCATTATTTTGATATTAGGGAAACATTACACTAAAAATATTATTAAAATTATGAAAAACGTTTGCTTTTTATTCCAATTGTTTATTGGCATAGTCGTTCTATATTACTGCTGAAAACATCATTAATGTCACCCGAAAGTCGCTTTGTTCTCTTCGCGATGTTGCACGGTAACGCATTGAAGTGCTTTGTGCTGTTTGCGCTTGAGATTGATCATATCCGATTGGCTGTCCACCGAAACATGATTTGCTGGATGAGAATCATTCCTTGCTGAAGTCCCCATGAAAGAATTTGAGAAAGAAAATAAACGAATCCAAAGGGCATAACTGCGAATTCAGTTTTCATTTCATCTGTTTGTTCTACAAAGATCATCACCTCTAATAAACTCATAAAATGAACTCAAGTATGTCCGAGTGTTGTTTGTCTTTGAACAAACGCTGCGCTCCTCATCGAAATATTTGCTTTTTATAGATTCCTCGGGTGCTTAAAATTGCTCGATTATAACATAATTTTCCATTCCATTTGTCGATCACTTTCTTCACATCATTTCATATCTTCTATGAAGAAGCATAATCCAAACAACGTGGAGCAACATTCCCAAGATTATTTGCTGTTTATTTGTTCTCAGCTGTGANTGGAGCAACATTCTCAAGATTATATGCTGTTTATTTGTTCTCAGCTGTGATCGAAAGGAAGTGAATATATCAGTAACGGACATCAATGTCTTTTCCATATTCTTTCGGACAGAAGTGTCAATGAGGGAGCAGCTTCATAAACGCATGGCATCCCCCTATCCCAACTTAAACCATTTAACTCTAAGCATAATCTCATGCCTCATACTTCACTTTTTTTAGAATAAGGCCGACGAATTTGTTTTTCCTCATCAATAAACGAACATACACTCAACTGAGTGATGCTATATGCAATATCTACAAAACAGTTAGGCAAAAATACGTTTGCTGCACAGGTGCAGCTCCATTTTCTGATCATTACGTGTTTACTTCGAAAGCACGGTTGTCTATGCCGAATCCTCGACCCCCACTCTGTTCCTCTCTTAAGCCATTCTTCACTCTCCCGAAGAAAGCAACTGCTCTATGTACTGTGATAATAGAATCTGATTGCAAAATAGCATGCTTTCGCTCAGCATCCAACAATTTCAATGGCAACTGTTTCCACATCCGAAATGACTTTAGCTACGCAGTATAGTGCCAATGATCTAATATATGAAATCCTTCCAATCAAAGGACACATCTGTGGGCGTGTAACAAAGCAACTGCACAATAGCGACTAAAATTATTGCAGCATTCTATCTCCTAACCGAAATAGGAGAGACGACTTTGGCATCCATCACTTGGAGCACCAATGTCAGTCGCTCATTATTTCCTCTTTCAAGCGGTGGGATAAGTTACTGTGATCTTTCCTCCCGTGTGAATGTTTTTGCTGGTCATTCGCCTTCGGAGAATTTGCTGGAATGGCCCTGAGTACACGCAACCGAGCACACATGCAATTGCAAATGAATTCTTCAAATGAGGTTCAGCAAATTCTTCGCAAAATGCACTCGTTGATATTCTGTAAATCTGAGATTGAAATTATTTGAATAGATTAACACAGCATGACTGCATTACATATCCGCAAATGTATATGAGAGGATGCAAAGCATGAGCTTTGTTGTGCAATTGGAAATGCCTGGCTAGCTCGATCTTTTTTGTGTATTTAACAAATTCACTCATGCGAATGGATTTGTCGATCGATTTTTTGCGGATTAGTAGAGTCCGGAAGCTTTTGCTTTTAGCCTCACCTTTCCTTTTGTCTTCCTTTCCTTCCCTTTCATTCGCATAAAACTTGCGACTTTGCTTAGTAAAGCACTTATGGGTGATGGCTACGATGAGTACATGAGATTCATAGATCGCGACCGGTAATAAATGCAGATTCCGGTCAACTGTAGCAACAAATCTAAAAAGTAATGAACAGCTACAGCTTCTTTGTGAAATATGCAGCTGCACCATATCCTTGAGGTATTTTTATCCGTAAGGCATTCTTGAGCGTTATTCGTATCAGATGCGCCAAAATTGGAGAAACATATCGTTTATTTCATTGGGCACAAACGTTGTCAGCAACAGCTCTTCAACATTCCCAGAAAAAACTCAGGAAAGCATTCTGAGCGATTGTAAAAGAAGCGCACTGAGCCTCATCTGATGACATTATTGTTAATCTTTCACAGAATACCACTACTCTTTTTCATACTTCTCGCTTATTTGTTTTATCTATTTATTTATCTATTTATTTATCCACTTTTTGTTTATTTATTTATTTATTCATTCTCATCCCATCTCAGAAATTACTCCCGAGCGATTAGTTGATACCTGAAATACGATAGCTACGATGTGACGGCAATACCTCTTGGATGAAACGATAAAATTGCGCATAACGTGGAAGTGGAAGTAAGTGATGTCAGCTCTGATCGAAGTACAAAGTTGACTCGCCACCATTAATAGCCCATAGTTCATTGTGGAACCGCCAATTAACTAAATGGTAATGAACGATCATCTTTAACGATCATCTTTGATGTGATCCTTAATGTGAAGTGAGGCATCGTAAAGCCACCGGCGGTATGAACGATAGGGTTGTTTGGATCACAAAAGCCACTTCCTCCCGAAGGAAACGAGATTATGAAAGGTTTAGCGATTATGCGAAAGTTGCAAAAATTAATCGAATTTCTTGCAACGAAATAAATAACTTTCGGAGATTTCTTTGTTTGGCTTACTTTAGCATTTTAAATAAATTCGTTTTATCCAAAAGAACCATAACCGCTGAGCAAAGAAATAGCGAACGATGTGGTGCCGAGCGGTTGGATGATGGGATAGAAAGAAAGGATTATCTCGTGGAAAGAACTCTTATGTCATCTTATTTTTCATGCAGTGAGCGTGCTTCCTTCGAAAACACTTCCCTTTAGGTCGCTGAAAGGAGACTCAGTCCCTATGCGTATAATATCGTTCCAGTTGAATGATTTAAGCAAAATCTCTTGGTCGCCATAAGTCTCCTTCGCACATGAAGTGTTTTACTTCCATATATTGCGTATGTTCTATGACACTTACTTTCTGTGCTGTCTCTCTCAAGAATCGACATTCAGTCAGCGATAAAATATCCGTTGGCCTATCAGCTCGACCCGCATAGTTGTAGATGCTCACCAACTTATTTTTGAACATCTCCTATAAAAGTTATGGTAGCTGCATAATGAGAGCTTGTTTTGTTGGTTAATTCACCCGTTTATTGGAACAACCTACTCCAATTATTGAGCTTTGCGTCATGAAGTTCGTATATATGACGTTCTTACTTCCGGAAGTGTCAACGAGCCACAGTCAAAGTGAAATAAATATTCCTCACATGCTCTCATCCTTTTAAGCTCAAGCAGCATCCAGTTTAAAAGACGACCAAGGTGATAACTGTTGCACACTACGTATATGAAAGTACAAATCAATTAATGGAACACCCATTCATCGCGAAGAAGAATTTCTGTCGACGTGTACACCGTTGCGCCTATTACCGCAACAACTGATTCTGTGCCCGTGTCTAGTGCAATAATCGCAGCTGAAATGAACTCCCAAGAAACGATCATTCATAGTGCCATATAGAGCGAAACTTCCGCATATTAGTTCACTTTCTACTTCGGAATAAGATTTCTCAAGAGGATTAACGGATCCATAAGAGCACTACGTCCTGCTAGCAAGAAAATGAAATTTACATGCCGCTTTTGCATGAAACTAATTTATGAAATTTGGTTTCCGTCCACCAAGTTACGTTTCCAACGCCCTAAGAGTTGTACTTGACACGTCGGATGCACTAAAAGAGGCATACTCACTCACTTCCTTATAAATATTCCACACAAGGTGAGCTGCTTTGTTTTTCGCGAAGCGACCTAAAACTTCTCCATTATGTTTTTCTAAAATTTACAGAACAATGTGCGCAGTGATTATGATATTGCCTGATATTGCCTTTTTTGCGTTTCACGTTTTACTTGTCTCTGTCTCCCTCTCTGTCGCGTGGCTTCAGCTCTGGAACCAATGAGGTGCAGCACTTGCTACCTCGCATATTCACCATAGGCTCGTCTCCTATGAAAGCCTGCAAATTGACGAATCAGCTTTAAAAGAAGACGATTGAATATGCGAGAAAAATTTGCACAGATGTCGCAAGCTGCCTCGCTATACCACACTTAACTTGAGTTGCAAATATATTTGTTCGCTAAATTAGCGAAGTGGTTGATTAGTGGCCTAAATGCAAATATGCGCACGATAGCAACTGCTCTCATATATTTCATCATTTGTCATATAAACATATGGAGCGATTGTGCAGCCTAACAATTATCTGAAATGAAGACCTGTCCAGAAATTCATGGAGTAGCGTGTGCTGAAGACAGTTCGCCTCTCTTTTCGCCTGACTGGATTCGGCCGCGGCTTTAGCTTCGGCATACTTCAATGAACGTTCTCGGAGTACTGTTTTCCATTCCATCCACAGTGACTTCAGTATTCAGTCAGTTTCAAACCGGAAGTCATGACAAACATAAATTCCAGACGATCAGAGAAGTAGATTCAGATTCAATGCTTATTCGTCGTCTGTGCGCTGCGATAAAACTTTGAAACGAAGCTTCTCTTAGAGTTTGAATCGATCACAATGGAGTGTTTCTTTGTTTCGAATTCTGCGATCAGACCACTTTCGGTTCTGGCATGGTTAAGTTACTTTTCTTATACTTCCCGCATTAGAAATTGATGCAACATCGAATTACCGCAAGCAAACAGCTCATTCCGCCTTCTGCAACATTCGACTCAGGCGTATCGCCACTCGTGCACTTTATAATTATGTTTACATGAATAAGCATCATTAAATTCATCTATTGATTTTCACTAAATGACTGCTCTCAAATTTGTTGATATTGAAGGGCTTCTTTGTTAGGTCTTTTACTGCGAGTGGATCTTTGTTATGACTTTATGGGGTCAAGGTTTCGCTATATTTTACAACAACATCTGTGTTGCCAAGCACAGTCTGCAAGTATTCGATGCGAGGAGATCGAAGAGAAAAAAGGGCAATTCAAGGCTATGTCGTATGTACCGAATATCCAAGGGCTTCATCATTTATGTTCTATGCAGCAATTCAGAAAATTTGAACCCCTTTTGCCCCTCATAGATTTTCGATGCATCGTTTATTTAGTAGTCCATTCAACTGCTCTTCAGACGAGTGCTGCTGTTACTTGGTGAGGCCTCGCACAATGTTAGCCTGAAGCAATCGTTCACCTACTTTCTCTACGCTACCAAATTCTGCACGACTGCAAAGTCGGTGAGCAAGATCGTGTTCACTGATGGTTGTTGGTCGCGTTTTCATCAGCTTTATATCCTCGGTTGCGTTGCAATTATTTCAGCGAAAATCGTCCTCCTCGGGGCAATGAAGCATTCGTCCATGAGGTCAGCAATGTCAGTTGCAAATGTAAGATTTGGGGAACTGAGATAATGGAGCAGTCCGGAGTGACACCTTGCAAGATTTCCAAAATATGTGCAAAAGTTTACGCTTTCACCTCCTATCACTCTTTGACTTTCATTCCAGTCTGAACCTTCATCTTCCACGGTGACTGCGACTTTGACGAGTAGAAAATACCGAGCCGCTGTCCTGTGCCGAATGCTGCGATAATCTGCTCAATCATTTAGATTCAGATTCAATGCTCAGCTGCCCCGGTAACTGCGATAATCTGCTCAGTCGTCAGTTATCCAGAATAGGGCAGGTGGCGATGGATATCAAGCAAGCCTCGGGAATGGGGATTTCTCTCGAGTTTAAGACGTCGAATGAGTTCAGATTTTTGGTTAAAGCGTTCCAAACCTTTACACATGTGATCGAAATTTAGCAGTCCCAGCTTGAAGCACTGATTATATGTATTGTCTTCGATGCGTGGTGTGTACCTTTTTTCGAAGAACTCGGGGATTATCCGAGAGAACTCCTTAAATGTGTGTGATCGCTATAGAATCAAGCCGTATCTTTTGAACGAACGGGGCATCGAAAAACATTTGAGAATTCGGCCTCAGAAGACTGTACCGCTGTGGCATGCAGTTGTAATCGGAATGCCACAACTTACCAACGCTCTGCGCCCCTGGTCACATACACTGTTTCTTTGCTCTTTTGACATCGGTGGTATTTGCTCTCAAAAAGTCGCAAAAGTCCCTTGTTAAGATGCTCTTGTTCGACGTTATCCTCGAGTCTCTATCGAAACTTCATTCAACGTTCTTGCTGAGCAATGTATGCCGAGTCGCATTAGATATTTTTCTCTGCGTTTCCTTCCACTCATTCGGTTGATGATGGGTGACAACACTGTGGATATTTTTCCTACCGGAACATTTGAAAAAAAATGGTATAAGATAGAAGTTCACTAGTTGGTGGTTACAGATGAAAGTTTCTTAGAGTAGATTATCAACTGAATTAAGCGAAAAAGTAAAATTCTGTTAGAAGATGTCCCTGAAAAGATGGCATTGAATCTCGCTTGATCAGCATATGTGGTTCTATAAACAATATGTGATGCATGATCAGCTCTAAACAATGAGCGCGGATGCAGGTAAAGTAAAATGAGCAAAACGAGGCGTTCGCAGACTAATAGCCAAATGAAAGGTAAAGAATGAAATGTAACAGAAACGCTGGGGATCTGCATGAAGGGAAATAATGAAATAGAGATGTAATGGATTGCTTGGTTCCTTCGTGCACAACATCGATGAACGCTTAATTTTTTTAGCAACGTTTTGCATTCTCTCGAAATGACGTTCTATTACTCTTTATTCTAATAAAACACATCCCGCAGTTCATCAAAAAAGAGACAGCTGAAATAGTAGCGAATATCGGTAACGTCCTTTAAGGAATTATGGACCTTTTCTCCCAACAGTTCGTAATTGGCGAAGAATTGAGCACATTGATAATATTACAGAGGAGTGCAGCTGAGGTAAACTCGGACAAATCAGACAAGAGTGTACATCTGTGCGTAGCTAACCGTCCGCCAATATAACAAAGCAGGAAGCCAGTTCCTGTGGCATGCTTGTACGGAAGGAATTCAAGCATCACTTGATCACTTGATTGACCGGACTATCGAGCGTCGATGACGCTGCCGGTCACAATGCGCTTCCATTAGGGTACTGAGGCCCGTGGTTTTGCATTGTTGTAGCCAATAAGTGACGTCACCCCGCCGGCCAGGCGAGCAGGTCTTTTCACCGCTTCGCTTTAGCCGGGTTGGCCCTTAGGGATCAGATGCGTAATCATCATCCTGGTACCCATAAGAATCCCGTCCAGCTTGGTAATACCTGCCAGAGCACGAAGCTCCGCTGGCATAGCCTTCTTGACCCGTTACCACCCTTGCACTACGTTGAAGTAGCGAAGTCGGAATTTTGCAAGGGAATTCCTGTGGCATGCTTGTACGGAAGGAATTCAAACATAGGACAACCAAATATCGCGTTAGATCTGTGAAGCGATCGAAAATCGCATTTACCTGTATGAAAAAGGGCGGTACCATGTCGCTTCGCTTCCGTCGCTTCCGCCTGGCCACATTGAGCAACAAGCAAACGACGAGCGCAAAAAAAAATCAGCGATGACGTGAACGTTTCTTCGCCTTTTTCGAATCGCTCTTTTCGTTGATATTCATGCGTTCCCCCATATGAGGTGTTCGAAGATGACTGGCTCCTCGTGCCGCTGCCAGACTCCTTCGACCAACTCGTGAGCGTTAATTCCTTTCCGCGTACCCCTGGGTGACAACGCAGAATCCTCCTTCCCCCCACGTTACCAGCTTATCTTTCACAAGACTCGCAAACTTTGAAATAATCCATATTTTGCCACTCCTTCTTGCACGACCACGATATTTGCCCTTCATCCAGCTTTGGCCTGTGTTGCATTATATCTCATCGTTGTGCAACCCCCCTCCCGTCGCGCATCTTTGTCATTAACATCGTCACTACCCCTGACAAATCGTCCACCTGGCATGTCTTTGAATTTGACCACCTGGCATATCTTCGCTCCTTTCGTGAAGGGTTTCATGTGAGAATCAAATTCCGCAAAACTCTCCTTCAGATACGAGAAGTTGCTGTCCATTCATCACCACAAGTCAATGTTTCTGCCGAAGATTTGCACATTTAGCATGCTCAATTACGACTCACCACCCTCTTCATTCGTTTCTAATTTCTCCTCCATCTTGCATCGATTGAATTACACCTTTGCTCATTTCTCTCCAGATTTGCTTACCATGTTTCTGAAGAATTGTTTATTATTTTTGAGATCTTCTAAGTCCTTTTTCGGAGACCAGCAGATTTTCTCTTTTGCAAGATTGATTCTTTTCCTTATCCAATTTCTTACTCCTAAAGATGCTTTCTCTGTCCCAGTCCCCTTCTTCCCTCCACTGATGCCTTTCGAGGATAATGAATATAATGCTCTCGAAAGCTTATATGACCTCATCACAGAAAATGACATTCGCTTCAGTGGCATTCATTCGCGAAATCTAGAGGCAAATTTGCCTCAGCTCACATCATCGACCCCTACTCCGAAGCTTTCAAAGGCCATTTTTTAACCAGCTCCTGAATGCAATTCGTAAAAGATTGACTGAACCAACCTTTCGCAGAGCCCTTTCAATGGTGAATTTGTTCCACCTTTATTTGAAATATAATCACTGTAGTATGGCTCATAGCTTGCCATTGTTGCTCGATAGCTGTTCAAAAGCCTTGTTAGCAGTTTCTGATAGTTATATTTGCCGTTGAAAAACCGATATGCGCAAAGTGGTGAACTATCGGCATTACCGTTAGTGTCACTAATAAGAACTAATATTTTGACTATCAAATATTCTTTCTTGAGGATGTTTTCATATTTTGGTGGATAGTGGTTTATAAAATACATTCGCTGGTACAGAGTGTTTTGTTTTTTTTGAAACAACCTCCTCACATTAGGGTCCAACCGCTTCAACGGCTTGTTCCAGCATTTTGGATTTCTTTGATCTTTTCATCCAACCTGCAATAGACGTCGCCTGANCTTTTCTTTGATCTTTTCGTCCAACCTGCAATAGACGTCGCCTGAACGCCTTCTTTAGAGCTCAATAATCATGTTCATGTAGTTGAAAAGGACACCTCTTGTTGAAAGAACTTCTGACGGGCTTAAAATGAATCTGACTTCTTTTGTGATAAATTTTCCGCTGCGTCCTTCTGACTATTTCAAGAAATGGTATTCAGAAAGTGTATGAGCATCGAACAAGCGCCGCCTTTGCTTCACCCTTTTGTCGTTCATTGCTTGGACAACATTAAAGTCAATTTGCAAATTCTTGTCGTATACCTTGTCGTATAGCTGATTGGTCGTGATAGCCATGTGCCCTGTCGTGGTTGAGGAATCTCGCGAATAGTTTATGTAGACCGAGCATTTTGCAATGAGATTATGCCGATTCTTCCTCCAGGTCAGCATCGTTGAGCGTCATTGAGGTAAAACACTGTGAAGTAAAACTTTTCGCTGAGGGGAGATCCACGGCGAAACACTTTGTCAACGATTGTTTTTGGGATAGTAATTTCTTTGCACACTTTGAGCGGCACGCTGGTTTTCTTATCTGTTGTTGCGTCCTCCGCAGATTCTTCAAAAGAATTGAGGATGAGGGAGTTTATGCGCTTCTGTTTCTTGAGCTTGCACTATTCAAAAGAGTGCACCGGTTCTTCTTATGAGGCTGTTTGCTAGCTTGCTGCTGCACTATATTGGTCCTGTGTTTTTAAAGAACAACTGCTGAGCTGAGGTTTTCGCTGGACTTTGAAGGACTATGAATGAATTCTCTCTCGCGAGCGAAAGGTTTATCTAGGTGAGCAACTTTCAGGTGATGCTGCATGATTCCTTTTTGCTCCAATTTGGTTAAGTATTGGATTCACTTTCACTACTGTAAGCTAAAGACGACTCTTTTTACTGATCAGAAAGAACAACTGATAGCGGAGGGCAATGCGAGCTAGACATTTCGCTAAAAACGAATAAGAGATTGAATAACAAGAAATTCACAACCCTTTCGTTATTTCGATATAAAAACAATACCCTACCTGCTGTTCCGTGTAGCGTGGATTATTCGTCCTGAACGCAGTACCTCACAGCCTCGCAGGAACGAGTCTTCGTCGAAGCATCATTAATTGCTTCTTTTATTTGGACGCTAGTACTCAACCGAACCTTCCTCCATCTAAACAGAATGCCAGCTGACGAAATGTATTGAAAGAACAGTATGCTTAATTCCGGAAGAAAAGTGTGCACTCGATATTCCGCGCAAACCAATGCATAAAACAACAAAACATCAGTAGCTGTGGCATAACGGAAAGAACT
Source organism: Toxascaris leonina (assembly GCA_022844705.1). Taxonomy (NCBI): domain Eukaryota; kingdom Metazoa; phylum Nematoda; class Chromadorea; order Rhabditida; family Ascarididae; genus Toxascaris; species Toxascaris leonina. Next base: position 123,671 of record JAARMF010000097.1, read on the forward strand.
CTCTTCAATGGAATGAAGAAAAGAAGTGAAGAGGACTCCTAATGAGTAGTGTAAATGCGGAGAAAAAACTTCCCTTTAAACAAAAATGCAAGACGCTCACGGTCAAAAAGGAGGATAGTGTTTCAACTGGTGGTGTGAGCAGCTTCAAATGCGTCATCATAATTTGAAAAGAAATCGACTCATTCGCATGAGGCGAACAGCTTCGAAGTGCAGTTTCACAGCCAGGCCCAGCATCTCTTGTTTCATTTGCTTGCAGTCTAATTCAGCATAATTCTTCTAGTGCAAAGTTCTTCTGTACTTATCAGCTTAATTTGTGTCGATGCAACAATCATTTTGAGAACTATCTTCAAAGTTCAAATGTTGCAGTATGCCCACGAATCCAAAAGGATGGAATTTAGAGTTGTCGCATTTCTCTAGAACTTTTGAAATTCATTGAGAAATTTCCTTTTCGTAGAAAGATGGCAGTCGGTCACCGACCCGACGCCATTCTGCTATGAAAAGTTAAAATCAAATGTGTTTCTAAAGTGTCGATGAGTTATCAACCGAGGGCATTCGGCGAGGGCTAAACGTAGATTGCAAATAAAAAAGAACGACGGGTGAAAGTCTGAACTTTCCATCGACAAAGTCCACCGATATTTGCTGGGTCGCTCACCATCATCAGTCTCACCAACCTCACGTTTCCATCCACTCTCGCGGCCTGCATAGTTCTGATGCTCGGTGAAATCAGCTTTCAGTGTATTTGGGGAACGATATGGCCTCTCCATTATGCAGAGGATTTTATTACGGCGATTTAGTCAGAGAAACTATACCCAAGACATCCTAGGAACATGCTGCATAACCCGCATATCAACAACCGTTCAAGCCCTATCGTTTGTTTAATCTTGCGCAACAAAGAGATGAAATGCGCATTTCAGATCGATGTATTCCTGCTTTTAAATGAGTCGTCGAAACAGTGCTCTTGACGTGTAAGACTGCTTTTGGCGTTGCTAGGGTCATTCAAGACGTTTGCACAGATAAAAAGAATTGAATGTGAAAGATATAAACAGACAGTGGCCTCGTACTAGGCTTGAGACCAGTGGCTGCACAGCCAGCATTGCAAGGACAAAATTTCTACGCGGACCGAAATGATTTGGTGACACTTGAACTCGATTATGTTGTAATTACGCTTGAGGTTGCTGCGATATTACCTCGCACGCCTCGCGAGTCCTTTTCTGCGTCATGTAAACTGCTATATTGGTTGCAGGGAGTTGCGCAGCCGGCGCGAGTTTAAGCAACTAAAGTAGAGGTGCACTCAAGTGAGAATAGGCTTCTTGATTGTTATTTTTCAAGATGCCATCCGAAGCTGGATGGCATGTGTGGCTTTCTTGTTTACTACTTGTCTGTTTGTTGTAGGAGCTGAAAACAGGTGCATGTTCTCTTGAAGCGTGCCCTTATTCCTTTGCACATTTTTCACATGACGTCGATTTGCTGTCAGGGAAAAAAATTTCTCCTAACCGATATTCGCTATCAGCTCCCTTCATGGTTGCGTCTGTTGAAGAATACTTCCACAGAATCGTGCCGTTATCAGAGGCGCGAAACAATAAGACTGGTTTAATTAATAGGGCGTACGTGTTGTGAAAACGCTTAGTTAGGGTGTCTCAGAGCTCCTATCTCCGCGGAAACGAATAAGACCATTTATTTTCTCACCCTCACGATTCTAGCCAAATACCGCGAAAAAGAGTGTGACAGAAAATTGAAAAAATGGGCGCAAGCAACCCTGCATTAACGTAGGTGGCATCCCCTTGTTTGGCTTTTTTCTCTTGCAGTATATTTCTTTCGTTGCCGTAAAAGCTGTCGCTCGGCAAGATTACCGCGTAGCCCTTTAGGGCGATGTGTTACAGGGTTTTGCGGTCACTGCTCGATGATGCTTCCGCACTTTATCTTTAAGTAAAAGCACTTTTCCGCCAGATGAGCACTAAGAAAGCGGCAAAAATGCCTCACGTGGTTCTCCAGTACAACTATAGCACAACATTGCGTAGCACAGCTAACAGCGAATTTGCGGATGGACGTTTTCTCTGATGGTTTATTGCGTCCTACTGTTCATGCTGCTTCACTTCAGAAAATGTTTCAGCTAGGCCTTAGCCATCGCATAGAGTCGAAGAAAGTTAAGCGAATTAGAAACACCGAAATATTTCTTCTCGACAAAAGTTCTCTTCAAACGTTTTTCATTCAACTGCGAGAAGGTCTTTGCTCACGGGCCATGATAACATTCAACGATCATCTCACTGACATGCCGGCATTGCCATGACGCATTGTTCGCTGTCCTAGTGATCTTATGGCTTGATTAGCGTTGAAAGAGCATTTCCTCAAGATATTTGTTCGTGAACGCACTTTCGGACAGCTACTGCACTTTCTCGAATGCTCTACTTGAGCACTAATCACTTCGAAGTCTCTTTTCACTTCAGCACAACGCTATCGCTCATTAATTTCCCATTCACTGCATACCATTTCGTTTAAGAAAGACGCCCGTTTCAGCAAGTATTTTGATACATCTCTTTCAACCTTCTGAGTGCCTCTTCTTCTTTCCCACTAACCATTTCCTAGTCTGCTGTCACTTCACTGTGGCTACTACTTATTAATTCCTCACCTCACCTAACGCTGATCTTTTCTCCACTTTATGTATTCATTCGCGAATACTGCTGCTGAACATTATTCTTCGAGTAAATTACAACCATGTTTTCTCATCTTTTCACCTCCGTTGCTGTCGCTCTATTTTGAATCTATTTTTTTGGAAACCGAAAGCGGTCTCGAAATATACATTCGGTTCTCGGCGTTCATTAGGCATTCTAGCGTTTCAATGGGTTTCCTTAAAATCCATTGTTTTCAAAATGCTTATGATGCGTGTGAATTTCAAGCGATCCAAAGAAACCCAATGGCCACAGATGCATGGTTGTGTGATTGTGAGTGAAAGAATGCAATTTTTGCGACGAAATGTAACGTTATTCACAAAGTGTCACAATATGCGCATTATTTTTATTGCTTTCGCGCTGCCTATTCACTCAAATAGACAGCTTAAAGGCTCTAATAGTATAACTCTACCACTATGAAATACATAATTAAGATGCTGACATCTTGTAAGGTTGATGGACTTCAGTGAGATCACTCCGTTCGCATAGGTGATTTACAGAGCGATTCCGCATATGGAACGAGCGAGGAAGCATAAGGCCTTACCGAATTTTCTTCAGTGTCGCATCTAATATCTGATTATTAGTCTTTTGCTGCGGAAGAAGAAAGCTTTTATGGAAAAAAGTTCAGCAGCAGTTTCAAGTGTCCAGTTGTCTCTTGAGGTGAACGAAAAGCATTCCCCTCAATAATCCACTCAGCAGCACCAATTTACAACACATCTGCGAGTTTATTTCCCCATTCGAAGTCATCGAAATGAAAGCTTTATCTCCTATGCACTTTGCTATCGAAAATAAAGAGCCGTCCAACGCAGCCGCATTATCAATGCACCAAATACTTCGAAGTCAGATAATCCATAGAACATTCCAGTTCCCATGAAGAACATGTGAAATACAGGTATTATGCTTAATACGGGTAAGAGTATTCCCTTAGATCACTATTCTCAAGTAAGAAGCCAGTATCTCCTTCACAGTTCACAATGTACGTCAAAAATAACCAAGCAACCAGCCCCATTGCCGATGCAGTTCTTTTAACATGCGATTACCCATGTTGTTTTTCATCGCTTCACAATCCATTTTGCATTCATCTCCTATCTGCATTTACCCAGAAATAGCGGCATTTGAGTGGCCGATTCTTCATCCAACTTGAGGTGGATTGTGCAGCTAAATGTTTGATAATAGGACGGTGAACCAAACACTTCAATGCGCTGAAGATATTCTGACTTGTCTTTGTCGCAGATGGTATTTCCTGAAGTAGCAAAGGTCATGCATCCCGTCGGCATCAGCCATAAATTTTTTTTTTTTTGCTGATTGTTTTCTATAAACATCTGCATCAGAGGCTCAAAATTAATGTGCTATGACTGGTTTTATTATAGTGACAGTAGGCGCATGTTTACTTTCGTACTGTGCACTACGAGTCAAAGCAATCGGTTGTGAAAGCCTGTTAACTCGTCTGTGTTTTTCTGCTTTCCGTTGAGAAATCTAATGAAAATTTCTGAAGTTTCAAAAATTTGTTCCTTAAAACTCATATTGGAAGAAGCATTGTTTCATTCATTTTTTTGTCAAGCTCGCAGTAACACTGGGTGAATGATGGGCAAATGACAACGCAGAGCAACTTTGAGCAAAGTTTACGATACCTCCAGAATTCTTTCTTGAAGTACCTATTGGGGCAGTTATGTTTGGATTAAATGAATATTCAAGTGAACGCTCGGATACATGCATTTATTGGTTAATAATGAAAGAGTGATGCCTCTACCTGTGGATTGAAAATGATAAATAAGCAAAAGAAAAACACTGAAAGGACATATCTGAAAAGGGATATATATCTCCTTTCAAACGAGTGTAAATGCAACGAAGAGAAAAAGCGGATCATTGTTGCGAGCGATATGCCTTCATTTCCAATTTTTGGACCACTGAAACACTTTTAAAAGCTTCCGTTATTGGTCCACTGTGACGAAAAGTAGACGATAGCTTGCACGAGTTTAAAAAACGCTCTCGTGAAGTGGACACATCTCTGCAATAAGTGTCACGTCTCTTGCCCTTTTAAATTTCAATGTGGTCTTGTGCTACGATCCCGAATATATTCAGGACCACGGTGTTTCATCATGAACACCGTTTAGATGTGAAAGAGGTGACCGGTCACCTTCCTCTATTTTCCGCCAAGCTATGTTTCGCATCTGAGTCAAAGCGACTGTTGTCAAATGCGGAATCCATCACATTCTAGACCTCTGTCTCATGGTTCATGTTCCCTCACTTCTGCACACTACTCGAACTATTTTAAATATTCGAATGGCGTACGACCAAATCAGCTTGTTCATATCTAAGGAGAAGTGGCTGCTCCCTTCCCATTCCTTACAGCAGCAGCTGTTTCGTAACCAAAACAGTATTTCGTCACCCATTCCCTTTTTATGCGCTTTTGCAGTTACTGAAATGAATTATGGTCGTATCGATGAATTAGTTTTATCTCCTGAACCATTACAGTTGATGTCACTAAATTGACCATATAGCAGCACTCAATCTTATTCGTCAGCGCGGAAAAGAGTTGCACGCACGGAAAGATGCCATTAAACTTTTGCATTTAAGCATTTTTTGCATCGGCTATAAAGGAAACAAAAGTTCATAGAAGGCCTGCGCGAATGGTGGACCTGAGTGAAATACACCTAAGGCCGTCATTTCACAGTCAATCTCGTTGGTCGTATGTCCAATTGTTTTTTCTCTAGATGCATAATGCTCTTGGGAAAATACTCCATTTTCATTGTACTGCAGGTGTTTTCTTCATTCCACCACAATTAATCATACTTCATTCGGGTAGGAGACGCTTCATTTGTGATCAATTTGTTCTAATTTCTCATAATGATATTTGATATGAATGAAAGCGGAATTTAATACATTTTGTATAGGCAAATTACCGTTAAGTTAAGCTGCTGCATAACAGCAAAGGAGTCAAATGGAGATTCATGTCAGAGTAGCTGTCATGATATGATGCCTTCTTGGGTTCCATTCACCTAACTCACGAAGTCCGTAAGTTGCCATCAAAGAATGGAATGTGTGGAATCACGCCTCCACGGCAAAGGTCAAACCTTTATGTAATTCTTTCATCTTAAAACAACAACGCAACTGAGGCGAAGCGCGCCCAGTTTGTGTCTCATCTGAATGTTCGTAACTCTATTTAGCGTTGAAATTGACGGTGTGCCTAAAAGCAGCGTTTGAAGTTTGCAGCATAATGTTCAATTTACCTGCCTAATTTCTCAACTCTAGCTTTGATGTAATCAGATTTGAAACTGCGAGAACGGGTAGCGCATAAACCCGACGTTGCAATAATCTGTTTTGCAAATGGAAACGCGCGTGAGAGCAGGATGCGGTATGTTTGAGTGCCCGCTCAATATATACTATTCGCAACCTTCACGAAAGAAAAAACACCTATTCCTTGTTCAAGGTGTTCTTTTGTTGATCCTCCATCTGAAACTTGCGAACGACCCTTACGTCAAGGATTCTGTGTTGTTCTATTAGATTCTGAACAGCCTATGCAGGCATTCTTGTAGCCTTTTTCCTCCATTCTATGGATTCCACTGCATTCTCATCTTGTGCAAATCATTCCACTGAATAACTCTCGAATATTCTCTTGCAGTGTATTTTTGTAGTGACTGTCAACTGCGATACTAACTGCGCTAGATGTACTGAACATACTCAAAAAACCTAGCTTGCTGCTTCTCATATAAGCTTTGCTAAAACCAGCGCAACTTCAGATGGACGGAGCATTTTACCTTCTTAACCGCTGCACGTTTGAATCAAACTTTTTTCCAGCCTTGTAATAAAAAAACGGTGTTCATTCGTAGACATACATTTGAGCCTGTTTATGCTTCAGCCTCAACAAGTGAACTGCTGATATCTAGGCTTAAAAGCTTTGGTAAGCATATTCTCAGGGCACTATAATTTCCGTACTTTTCGCCTCGATTCCCTCATTTCTAATGATTTCAGAAATTAGTAGTCCTAATTATCTTATCGGCATTGCCAGTGCAGCCAAACGAAAAAGAAATTTGGCGATGATCCGTATAGTGAAGTTCCAAGAACAGCCTCTCATACCACACTTCCTGGTGCAGTTCACACCCTCTACAAGCCATCCCACGACAGTGTGCCAAATGGTCAGGTAAAACAATGCAGCAATACAACTCCTTACTTCAAGCTACTTTTCCAGGTGTTCGGCCAGCTGCAATAGAGCTTACAACGTGCCAGTTCTTTCACAGCCGCTGAAAAAAAAACAGGGTGAACGTCAACTCCTAAAAGATGTCGTAGCCTCATTTGACCAGAGTTCGTTCTCATTCACTGAATTGCTCTTATAATGGAACTGAATAATATCTGCAAAAACTGCCTCTCCATTAGCATTCGTAAGCCGCAATGCTTTGCATCACTTGTGAATAAAAAAAGAAGAAATGCAGTTTTTCAAAGTTGTTGCATAACTGAAGTGCGCTATTCTGCAATTTTCAAATTTTACCGTTTTATCTCTGTTGCGGACTTTACGCTGTCTTAAAATTATGTTCTGATATGATGCTTTCCATAAACAGTGATGGAAAACGTTCGTTCATGGTTTCTTCTTGTTTCAGTTTTCGCTCTATCTTTGCAATTTTGGCAACTCTTGCAAAAAGTCAGCACCATCATTGTGATATCACTTCTGCCTCTTTCGAGAAGACACATCGCTTGGATCATTTGGCACGACATAGGGATTATGCAATTCCACGTTTTCAATTCTTGCCATCTTAGCTGAGCATGCCTGAGATGAATTTTGAGAAATGGATTGCATTGTGGGAGTCGAAATTTTATTGCAGCGTTCGCTTCTTGTCCCGCAAAAAATCTTTCCATGAGGCAACTCGTCAATCAGAGACAGCGAGTAATTCGTTTCGACATTCCAGCGAGTGCCTTCACTTACAAATTAGTTTCTGTTGCTATCGTTTTCTGTGAGACAGCAACAGAAGGATCACACTTGCAATTGCATTGCTTTCATTCTTACAGATCTGCACATATGCATCTGTCTGCGGTCATTATAGCTTCAACAAGGGAGCTGTGGAATCTAGCTAGCGTTGTTCGATGGAGCACATGCTCGATTGGATTCCATCAGCATCTTCCATACTGATTCAACAACTCTTCAAGAAGTTCTAGACGTTCCGAGATGCCGAAAATTTTGTGTGCATTGTGTGCTTGATGCTTTTCAGTTCACACAAGTGCGATAGCAAAAAGCATTTCGATACAGAAATTGTAAATTGTGGATGCATCAACTAAAATATGGAGGCATTATTCTGGATATTTGGTAACTCTTCGCAAATAACGGCTAGCTGGATCCATATCGGTGCCCTGAACATTCAATGAAGTTCTTGCATCTATACAACACTTCGACTCATAGAATCATCCTCAAATATGAATATCTAAGGCGAATTTTGAATCACGATGTGCAAAGAGTGCTTTGATGAGAATATATGTTATAGCAATTCATAACCAGCACACGAAATAACGCCTCACTTTCATCTGCAAATATAAATCAACGCTCACAGGGGAAAGTGACGAAATCTGAAGCGCAAAAGTTAAAAGAGGCAGCCCATAAACTATTAGTGATGTAAGACGAGATAGAATTGAAAAAGAACAGGTGATCGCAAACGGCAGCGATAGTGACAGTGGAGTGGCACAACGGTCACTAAAGGGCAAATCAAAACACAGCAACTTTTGCATGAAGAAACGCAGCCATTCAACTCGGCTTTGCGACGTTCAGAAGAGACAATGATCTTCCACACACTCATTCTGATCTTCCACACAAGCTGATTGTGTCCGCATCTCTTGACCAGTCCTTATGCTGGAGCAGCTTTTCTGCAAACGCTTTAGTATAATGCTTCGTTTGAGAGTGGGATGGTGTAGAGCGCTGTTCATGCTGATGAGGTACCCATTTGTGCGCTCATGCAATACTTCGTTCGTTTCATCAGCAAAAGATGGCGAAGCCATCCGTTGAAGTGTCTGAAATCACTTTGGCAACATTCGCTGATTTCACATTTGAGGCAAATGGCACGTTTGGAAAGTTGAAGCATATGGCCATAAAGATGATCTGTGACTGAAAGTTTGCGAAATAATGGGCGAGTAGCATGACATCATGCGTGGGTGATAATGTGTAGTTAACAGTAAAAAGCCTCAGTGAAGCTGTTGCCTACAGGCAATATGGGACGAGATGACGATTCGAGAATGTTGTAAGTGCGATAGTGGCAAGTAGGTTGCTTTCTATTAGTGCCTTCGTCGGGAATCATGATGCTGGTTGAGCGTCTTGTTATAGTAGTTGAGCATTGTGAATGAAATACGCATGCGACATTCTCTTGACTGCTCTGGGTTGCGACATTTTGCAGCAAGGACCGACCCAAAAGTTGAGCTGTTCAAAATGTTAGTGAATCATCACGAAAACCTCTCAAGCAGTCTAACTCGTTCGGTTTTTGAGAATGAGAATAATCGCATTATCGCACTCGAATCATATCAAGTGCCGTGCTAAGAAAGACAAACGTCTGTAGTCGACGCTATCAACAGGTCGCATGTTTCAAATTCAGGTGACTATTTGTTTCAAGGCTGGGTAGTTTCTTTCGCATGCTCCCTCAAAGATTTATATTCGGCTTTTGGATAGTGGATGTATTTATCCACCCATAGCTGCCAGTGAAGCATGTTCTCCTTCACGGTCTCATAGGAGTTTCATACGCATGTTTTTACAACTTGACGTGCTCCCATCGATGCTATTTTAAATGCAGTTCACGCTACGGCTTTATAGACAAAATTTGTACTCTCCTTTCCTTGACATCTCCTTAGAATATCCTTTCCTTGACATCTCCTTAAAACTTACCAATAGCGGTTTGCGTTTGTTTAATTTAGAAAATTCGTTAAATTGAGGTAGAAGAAAAGGTTGGATCGAGGGATGTTATGATGAAATAGCCGAACAAAAGATCGTAAGGAATTTCTCTCAAGGAAGTGAGCTTCGATCACGCAATATACATAAATGAACTACCCTTTTTGATTATGCAGACGTAATGCCCATATTTGAGAATAAAGCGGAAACTGTGCAGAATCATTTATTCACAGAATTTTCAACAACCACATCATTATTGATTGCATGCGATTGTTTTATCATCAGACAATTGCAATCACTTCTCTATTTCCTCTTCAAAACATTCCACATTTACGAGCACAACGGCACAATGAGAGTTGACAAGTGTTTCTCTCTACTTCAAGAAATTTATTCTCTTCCACTCATATCATCGCTGTTGTGAATTTTATATTTCACTGCATTTTTGTAAAACGAAACAATTTCGAAAGCCGAAAAGCTTGTGAGATAGATGAGATGCAGCGAACGAAATTATATCAAGCTCAGTAGCATTCTTTCTTCAAGAGGTTATCGTTGACATAAAGCTGCAATGTGATATAAACATGCCCACTAAGATATCTGCTTCATTGACAACTTTGTTGCCCCGTCGTCTTTAGCTCCATCGCTCTATCTCAGTTTTTGTCGCTACCACTTAGCGCAGCGGAAATGAGAACTACACAGGATGACTGCTCGCATTCCCCTTTAAATGCCATGATGGATCACTCTGAAGTTGTGCAAAAAAATCTTACTAGGGGACGACACAGTCACTGCTTACGCCTTGTTTATCATTTCTTATTCTTCTTACTTCTGCCCATGCAGTTTAACTGCTTCTCATTCTACAGCTCAAAGCCTCTTGCAGAACCCGATAGGTTCTCTCGAACGCCGTCATTCTACGATGAAACGCACTATTTTCTTGACCTATCCCAAAACCATCATCAAAGCTGCACAGAGTGATCTTTGCAACGTAGAAATTATCTGCCTAATTTCCATGTCTGACCTGCTGAAATGAATAACATATTGATGATTTCATGATTTTAGGCGACTCGGAATTTGCTGACCTATCGAACTCATTTCTTTACGAAGCGGGTAGGCGAGGATGATTCTAATCCGGTCTAATTTATCTTAAGCAAAATGCCGCTTCTTCGGAGCATTCTTTCGTCGCATACGAAAGTGCTGAGCGGGGCATTGTTTCCCAGCCCGCTTCAGTTTACTTCTCTGGAAGTGCAAATCCAGTCTTCCTTTCTTTGCAGTTTACGTTTTTCACTCTGATTCCTCCACTTAAGTACTTTCTGGTTGTAGGCACTTCTGGTCTTTCTTCGCTGAATGAAGCTAGAATGACGTTGGCAATACTCGATCTTCGCCTCCATTGTTTTTAGGAAAATCTTTATTAGATATTTATTCCTTTAGCCTATGAGGATTTTGTTTCACCAAAGTGCAATTAGTCATTTGCTAAGCGTTCGTGACTTTTGTGGATCGAAGTTCACGAAAATCAATGCAGTTTTAGGGAGGATCGTTTCTAAGATCGGCTGCATATTTTCACAGTGTCAAGGAATCTGTCAAAAATGGCCGACAAAAGGGTCAATTGCCTTTGCGATTGGAGTCCGACAAAACACAGAATTGTTTGCTGACTAGGAGGAAAATTCAACAACTACTCATGTGAAAATTACAAATACGTTTCAGAGGCTAGCCGAGAATGGCTAGATCAGTTGAACGCCATTTCGTTGTGCTAATGTGCGCAGAAGAAGCAGGCAGGGAAGCATCAATAGTTTCAATGCAGCATTTGAGAACGGAGCACTTTATATATTATAGCAGCAAGCGGTGTAAAAATTTGTAGCCAGGGAGATTGACCGTGTTTTATGAATCCAACAATCCAGGCTGAAAGCTTTTGCAATAACGCATGCTGACCCAGCATTTGAAAGAGGTGTTAGAAACCGATTTGGATAAGATTTATAGCTCCATTTCGGAGACAGAGAAAAAATCAAAGGTGTGGTTGTGTGTGCAAGTGGCAATGTGGATATGCTATTTTGCATCCAATCCGACCTTTTTGGAAACCAAAAAGTGCTACTTCTTAAAAAAGCAAATGCTTTGGGCCGCAAGAAGGTTTGGCTTTCTAAATGATTTTACCTGCAAGGAAAATCGCCGATGCATCAAGAACGGCCGTTTTTGATATATGGTGGCCACTGGCTCACTCCATCGTGAAGTTGGAACGTGTTAACAGATCACCGGTCAACATCTTCCAGGACACCAAGAAATGAATTTGTCCGGTGACTTGAACACCTATCGAGCAACAGTGAACGATCGAATACCTCAAATGGCCAACGTTGGCAAGCCAGCAGAACTTGTCGCTGGGTCTCATAAACATGCAGTCGAGGCCCATCTAGTGATGGGTGACTTCCGCAGCCGGCTGCCTAGCCAAATCCAGCTCCTCATCGTAGGGGCCGGAGCCAATGAATTAGCTCCTTTCTTTCCGAAACCGGAGCAGCAGGGGATGGTCCCCATTCTGCAAGTAGCTGAAGTCCATGTCAGAAATTTTTAGTGCTCAGATTCTTTGATTGCCTTTCTATCCGACAAGCAACATCCCAGACATCCAAAGCGAGATGGTGCTGAATTGAGGGAGCCTGATAACAGCGACCTTCAGTAATTTCCAACATAAATTCCGAATGAAAGCCTGTCGTTGCCGAGAGCGTACGATAGGCTATAGACATGGCAGCTTTATCCGCGGCTCCCTACTCCGCAGACCGTTCTGGATGAGTCACCGGCCAACTTCAAAATAGTGGCCCATGAGCATAGGTATTAATTTGATGTGTGGAAGCAAACAAGAGTTCCTCGATATTTCCAGGTGTTCTTCAACTCGAGTGCTTTGTATATGTCAGGATTCCCGACGCTTTTTCCTTCACATTTACAGATTAGTCTGCAGACGCTTTCCGTTTTCTGCGCACTCCGTGTTTATTGTGTGGGCAGATCATGGACGTGCTCCCTTATTCATTCCCCAAGACTGTAATTCATTCTGCGAGATGCCGAGAGAGACAGTTACCGTTACATACACTGACCCTCAAGCTGCTTTTTCCCGGCAGTCGCGAGACTCAACCTAACCGCCCAAATGTTGCGTCCATTTGAGCGTGTTCCAGCATTTAGCCGGTCAAGTTGTTTTTAATTCCTTTACTTGAGTTTGCATGCTTCATGCAACAATCTCTGACCCGGTCGTTCGGGTAGCAAACAAATTGATGTAATTAATTCTGCGGTCCAATCGAGCCGATATTCACCTATTCACTATTTGCTTCCACCGGTTTTAATTTTTCAGGGATTTCCTATGATCTGCCGAATCGTAGCGATATATTTGTCAAACGCTATTGACGAGAGAATCCTCGGTGTGCTCGCATTTCGTAAAATGAATGTGCTACGATAGCGTAAAAATTTGGCTTTGTTGCGTTTTACCTATAGGAATAAATAACTGCGCTTTAGACGGAATAAACGAAGCTTCATGATGTCTTCCACTAGCAAATTTGCTTGTTGAGCAGAGTATCTACTATTTGACACTTGCTATGTTTTGCAGCTGTTTTCTCTACGATGTATAGTAGATTAGTCAGAAGGGTTGATTCGGTCGATACCATATAAAGATTATGGAGTTACGAAGAGCCTAAGTCTTGTGCAAAAAGATTTGTTATAACAATGAAAAAGAATAACCAAGAGTAAAATGCTTGAGGTATGAAGAGACGGCACTGCGCCTCTGCTCTTCTGATTATTTGAATGCAGGAAATATGTCAACAACTATTCTGGAAGATTGTCTCCAAAGAAATGAAATTTCCTCCAAGCCGAGACAGTGAAAATTTGCACACACATTCCTTTCGTCGATCGCCGCGCTTGTTCATCTGCTGTTAGCAGTAGTGACTGAGTGCACCGTCGCTCTCTGTTGCCAGATGAGCTATAATCAAAATCTTTACTCTTTTTATACTTTGAGAGTTTTGCTTTTTTCTCATTTTGTTAATGTCGTCAAAAGTGCCCAAAAAACCGATGCATTTCGTCATTGTTAGAGAAACTTCCTGCATTAAACACTGATGAAGAGGAATCTTTATGTGTGCCCCCTCATAGGTCGTCTTTCTTGTCCAACAAGTTGGCAGACTATGCAGGCAACATGCTTGCGATGAGAGCACTGAAAATGCTCAAATAAGAAGAGATTTAGATAGTTAGTCGTTCGCTCATCAACCAATCGAGAGCACGTAAAACAGCAAAGACGCTCTTATTTCCACATTCATAAGTTGTATGCCTCACTCTAGGGTATGCACATACAGCCAGTGTAAAGATAACTCTGAGCGACGCAGTTGGGAAACAAGTGCTTATAGCTTTTAACAATAAGCCAGCTCCGAGAACCCACGCTTAAGTTAATGGAGAACGTATTAAGTTCTGTGTGAGTAAGCTACTCAGACCTTTAAAAGTGCAATGGGGATAGAGGGAAAATGTGAACTGCTTCCAACTCGTAAGCATTTGTGATTGGCATCGTGGCACATCCGTCTCAAATTAAACTTTCTGTTCGTTTAATTCTCCTTCGTGCAAAAATTTTCCGGTGAAGGCAGCATTGACTGCGTGATTGAACTTTAGGCTGTAAAGAACCACCACTTTAGCAGCATTGTGGTCACACCGTTAGTACTCTAGGTGTAGGATTCTAAATACGTAAGCCTAGGTCTACAGAGGGTCCTTAATAGGTACACCCAGGTCTTTAGTGCTTGCGTCACAAATTTAATATCGCACAGAACCTCCCC
>JAARMF010000097.1:143373-161404 GCA_022844705.1 Toxascaris leonina
TGAAATCGAATGGGTGCATTCGGAAAAGAAGCTTCCTCACTAGCACCGTCATCGTTTATCGTTGGCTGATGAAATTGAAAATAATTTAACGTTAGTAATGTACGAACATCACTTTGGGTCAAAAAAGCACTAATTCATTGTTACGAACATCAAGCAAATGTATTGCGTTGTTTAATGAAGTTGTAGTCGCATTCTGCTGAGTCCCTCTGCTATTTCATCAAAGTCTAATGATCACAAGTGTTTGACAGACAGAGTACGGCATTTGCTGGGCATTCGCGGCCATAAAATATCTGATCCATTCTGCACTAAATTGCTGAAGTCGAGCAGATTTCTGAAATTAGGGTATGTGACGCTGTTGTTTCTCTATCATATACTATCCACTTCGAAGAAGGTTCTCAATCTGCAATGTTGGAGCTGTTAGTGAAACAAACTTTTCGAGTTCCACCACCGAATGGACCCGATTTTAACATTTCTAATTCACGAAGCTGATAAGATACTAATTCTCTTAGGTGCAGTATCCTTATGCACACTTGTGGGTCAGCATTCCCGCTTGCGCATAGATTATGCCTTGTCAATTCTCAGGCTCAATTTTCAAACAGTTCAAAACAGGATTTGGCTTTTGGGTTTGCGAAGAAGTCATACTGGAATTAGTGCCAAAGCGGTCATCAGCAAAATAGTATCACAGCGCCATTATTATTTTACAAAGTATTGGCAACTGTAATACAAGAAGTGCCAGTGAAAATAATAGGAGAAGCCGCTGACTTCAAGAAGTTTCCATTATTTTTTCTGCCAAATCATTCAATCAACAGTTTACTGACTTCCCAAGCGATGCTTTGAATATGAGGACACTCTCGCAGTTCGATCGTAATCGAAGGCCGATGAGCTTCAATGAACACAAGTGCTTTGCAGAATAAGTATGCAAGAGCATGCTTCCCTTCCCACATTCCTCTAATTGCTTTTCATGCGCTCATTTTTATGCGCCATGTGCAAATTTCCACTGATGAACCTTTGGTAAAGGGCGCATAGGAGTAGCACCATTTCTGCAAATTCGGAACCTATAACTAGCATTCTAGCACTTTTTTTTTGCTAAAATCGGTTGGATGCGGATAGCAAGATGTACTATCGATAAAAGTTTGAAGCATGCAGTCGATGGCACAGCAAAACGCTATGTCATTGTTTCTGCTTGAAAGACGCTGCTTGAAAAGCGTCATTGGTTGTTGATTAGCTGCACTGCCGGCTTGTCTAATCTATGGAACTGCACTAAGTCTGTATTGTGTCAACTTCTTCTATTGTTTCTCCATTCATTCGAGACATCCGAGTGTGCACATGTCATTTGATGTTATCTAATGCAAATATGTTAATATTGAATGTCAAAGTGCACAATCAACTATCCGAATCCCTCCTAATCTTCGATACGTAAATGTTCAATTTCGATTCTGTGTGTTGATTTATTGTCTAATAGATAAGAGCATTTTAGTTCATCAATGATGCGTAATTAATTTGAAATTCCAAGCAAGTGCACTTCAATTTGAACATGAAGATGAAGTTTATAGATTATTAGTTCACACTTTGAGTGGGGAGAACAGTAAGATATAAAATTGGCGGAATGTCTTGGACGGAAACGGCGCATGGAGACAACGATGAGAAATTCATGACAACATCTTTGTTCTGATTCTTTCAATGAAGCACGAATGCATTCGCAATTTCGATGGCGTCACAATCAGAAGAATTGTTTGCATTCAGCTCGCAAAATGGAAAGAGCGCCTAATGGAAGCTTTCCAATTCCTCTGATCAGTGACTGAAAAGAATTGAGATTTTTACTTAAGTGCTACGCTATATATCGCGTGACTTTAGCAGTCTATTTCCAACGAAAATAATGCATTCCATATTGTAGAACATTCAGCACCAACAAGTAAACTGTCGTAAATAAAATGAGGCACGCAGAATCGTGTACTGATGGCTGAAAGAAATCAACAATAGAGGGTCTTCAGGTTGCTAAAAGAAGAGATAAAATGAGATTAAGCGTCACGATACACGAAGAATGAAGTATAGAAAAAAGACACGTCTGCCAAAAGGGCAATAACTTCGAAACAACAAACGAGAACTACAGGTGACGAGCTGAAGTCAAATTACGATAGAAAAAAGAAATTGACGATGAGTTGAGATATGCGACCCGAAAAAAAAGTTAGCAATGGAATGCGAGCTTACAATTCCCATTAGTATGAAGAAATGTTTGATCACTGCGGACAAGAGGTGTCCGACTACCGCTCGAGGGACACGCCGAACACCGGTATCTTTCGATTGCTGATACTTCTGTGAAGCGGCCACTAACTCCGCTGTTTTATTAGCCCCTTCGAGCGAATAAGAAACGGTTCTAAGAAGTACAAATTAGCCTGTTCGAAGGCTAGTTCACTTGTATCATTTCGTTATAGTCACTCTTCACATCCTCTTGGTTGGCTCAGTCCTCTTTCGGTCTTTCTTTCGGTCCGGGATTCCATCGTCCGATTCGCCGTCTTCCAACACCTCAAACAAACCTTTTAGCATTTTCGAAGACAACGAAAGACATTAGGCGACGACAAAACGAGAGTCTACATTGAAGAACCGAATTCTATCACTTCATGAAGCGATGTATTATAGCGAATCAATGCAATGTGCTATGATCGCTTAAAATCGACGTTATATATATAAAAATGCGAATATAGAAGTAGCAGCATGCAGAGATACGCCCCCCCCCCCCCCNCTCCCCCGCACACGGCATATAACGAAAACAAAACAGCAATCGATAACCAGGATGCTCAAATAGTTGAAGGGTGCTTCAGCACAAGTTCTGCGTAGCCTAGATTATGATGGCTGCCATGCGTAGGAGTTCACACTCACAACGTCGCTCACCTCTGTTCTGAAATGCTTTCCACCCCTTTCACTCGCTGCAAATCACGTTTTTTCGGGGCAAGTAACCACGTATCAATCGTGAAACTGGTATCTGGCACAATTGCTTCGATTCAATTCTTTGAACAGATATGATGTGAATCACACTGCTTTCGATGACCCCTGCTTACGTATGTTCGCCATGTATATCTACTCCCTTCTCACAACTCGTCTTTCGTCTTCCTCTTTCCCTTTCCTCTCTTCCCCTTCATTACTCCTATCTCTTTTTTCCCGTTTTTCCACTCCGTTTTTCGCTCTTTCTTTCTCCATCGTCAGCTCACCACATTGCTGTGAGCGCAAAGTTGGATGCAAAGTAAACAAGCAATTGGAATAATAAGCGATGACAATCCTCAGCTATCTATCGCAAAGTCAACAAAGCAGCTATTTCTCGTTTGTAGCAGCCTGTTCCAACTTACCAGAATCATTTACTTTTTACTTGAAGTGGCTGGAGTAATCGCCAATCAGAGTCATTTCCCGGCGTGAGTATTCCTTCCATTGATGAGAGTGAATCTTTTTTTTTCGCTCAAATGCCGAGAAGGCCTGCAGAAGATAAAAAATTGGCTACGAAATTCTGCCTGAAAATTTGAATCATATCTTAGCTCTATGAAATTTCAATTTCATGAAGTTAATGCAAATTTTTTCATTAATTTGGCATATATGTATGACCTACTCCACTTACTTGTGAATACGCTTCACTCTTTCTTAAGTGTTTGATGAAACGCTTCTCACATAGTCAGTGATCTGGCTGAAGGGCAACACTAGTTGCGAGAAGATTCACGTTTTACCTTCACATATATTTTATCAAACACTGCGCATTGGATATTAGCCTCGCTCCTCCTCGTTGTCCTGATTTTGGCATCGAGTCCTATTCAGGCGTGTTTCGCGAGCTCTTTGCCAGAACCACTAGGAGGGTTCTTCAAATTGGAAAGTTGCGCGAAGGTAGATAACAAATTCTGAATTTGGAGACATGCACGAAAAAAATGAATTATTGGCTGTGCTGGCAAATAACTGAAGCACTAACACATTAATAACGTCAACTAGTTATTAGGTCGCACTTACAAGAAAACTGTTTTCAGCACCATTACGAAACAAATTGGTGCACAAGCGCGCCGACAAGCTTATTTTTTGAAATGAACACAAGTACTGCACCTCAGTATCGCTGCTTTCTATTCTAACTCCGAGCGTATTAACTAATAGTATCGCTCTACTTTATTGCTAAAACGAACATCAAATTCCGAGGATATTTTTATATCGCAAACTTTGAGCGTTATAGGCGTGAGTTCCAGCGTCAATGCGTTGTCATCCTTTCAGCAATGTTCGAGACGTGCGTCTTGGAGAGTACTGGAAACCTAAATAAAACATGGCTGAAGATGCGACTTGCCGAAGGATGCAACTGTACCGTTGTAAGGGATTTAAATATGCTCATGACACTGCATTGCGAGTCCTTTCCCTTTGAACACGAAATTCCTGTGCAGATGTTTTATATCTTCATTTTCACTGCTATAATCGTGCTCGCACTCTGTGGCAACTTCACTGTCATCTGGTAAGTCCTCACAATGCTCTTAACAGGCTCATAGAGACATTATCTTTTACCTGCCATTCGAAAATAATGGGCCCCTTGCTGTCTAAGTAAAGAAGGCCGAATAAAGGCCCTGCAAGCTAACGACAAGCTGAGTGCTTTACTACTTGACAGCAATTTCTCGATAATGAAAGATAACTGTCTTTTCAGATTGTAACATAATTTATCCGTTGGCATAACACTGAACTCTGCTGCATCCGTTGTTGAAACGATCAAAACGAATTTCTGCCATACGTTTACTGTACTTCGCAAATGCTCTCGAAGAATTATTTATTTACAACACTTCACTGAATTGTTTCATTAGTCTTTGGAGTCTTGAAGTCTTTTGGGATTCGCAGCACTGTCTGGAAGATATCGAATAATCATAATATAAGTATCATTTGAAGAAAATACTTGCCAGTGGTCATTTTGGAGAGTTTTGCCGATGGGGAAATGTCGGGGGGAACTAAATCATTAAGGGAATAACGAGGGAAGTGCAAACTAAGACATTCAATCTTCCAGGATTGTGCTGTATCATGAACGCATGCGGACAGTGACCAATTATTATTTGCTGAATTTGGCAATTTCCGATGCGACAATATCGATCTTTAATACGGGGTTCTCATGGTCATACAACTTTTACTATGTATGGATATTCGGTTCAACGTATTGTGCGATTAGCAATCTGATGGGCATTGCGCCCATATGTGCAAGTGTCTTCACCATGATCGTTATGAGTATTGATAGGTGAGCAGTGAAATTTACTATATTGTAAAGCGCCATTGAAATGTTCCTCCAACCCATATTCTAAAATAAACTTCTACGGAATTATTCGTTTATTGGCCATCTGAGAGGCTTTTTCAATAACCAACTGATAAAAATAAGCAAACAATGTGCTGCTTATGCTATTATTTGACGAATTTTCTTTAAAAATCTGCAACAACTTCACTTTTTCCAAAAATTATGGCAATTCTAGCGCTTCGACTACATCTTCAGACGAAATCCTACACTATTCAATTGAATCGATTTCTCACCCGAAACTCATTGATACGATGGTCGGCTATTCTAACCAATTCGAAGTGAGCGAATCTTTTAGCAGACCTTAAGATATCGCTGTGATGAGCAACAATGATACTCTGAATGCACTAATTCCTTTCATCACACACTAGTTCTTTGAGGAAACCGGAAGTTCAGAATGAAGAATACCAACCAGAGCCTTCCAACTTCCTTATTGCTTTGTATATCTTCAAGGCTCTATTGTAAAAGAAATCGATATAAAAAAGCAATTGCGCATATTCATCTCATTTTTTTTTCGCCCAATGGGAACGGGAAGTGAGCGAGGATACGGAAATAAGTCTGTGCCTTTAATGAGAGCAGTCTGATAGTGCTAAACGACTATACGCTACGGATATGGAAATTCTTTCTCAGATACGTTGCTATAGTGCATCCATTGAAACGTCGCCTTGGACGTCGTGCGACGGTGACCGCGATCATTTGCATTTGGATTTTGGCGATTGCGTGTGGTTTACCCGCCCTATTAGCGTCTAAGCAAGAACTCAACTATTTTGTCGATGGAGCTAACGAGATTTTCGTCGATCCCGTTTGTCTGGCTGACAACTTCCCGGATGGCAACGCTCTCACGAGCCAACTTTTTGGAGTGTGAGTCACTTTACACTCTCAATGGTCTTTCACATGTAGGATAATCAAGCTAGAAATGGCTCTAAATAAGCGATGCAATATTGTGCGACTGCAGAGAATACTTACCGGTAAGTCTTTCTCAACGGCACTACAGCACTACAGAAACATGAGGTGTTGCGTGTGTATAATAGCAGCTGCAGAGGGAGGCAGACATATATTCCGAATGGAAGGAGGAAGACTATGGATGAATCGTCGACGAATTGGTGATTCAGAGTGACGGAGGGAGTTCTTCCCGCCACATACCGTTTACTCCTCCAATGCTACCTGGTCGGCCGATGCTGCTTATTTGTAGCTCAAGCCGACAGGTGGACTTCGATCCCAGCGACAGCCGATTTCAAAACATCGGCGGCTTCGAGCAACGTGGCAACAATTTATTTTCTTGCGGCATTTTTGTGGGAACATTTCAGCGAGGGCGCACAGTGCTAACTGCACGGTGCGCATCGACAAAACATTGTTTACATCCTTTCTGTGCCTACTCGAAACGATAAACGCATATGATGATTTATGATGATTAGTGGCGGAATGATCGAAATGAGGAGTGCGTTCACTAAATGATCGCTGAGAACGCTAAGTCTTAGCTAACTGAAATGAAAGAGTGAGATGATCATCAACGTAGTCGATAACTCAGTTTGCTCAAATAATGCATTGAGCACAAGCAATTCTGATTCGATCAATGTTTCTGCATTAAATATTTCTCTTGCTTAAATATTTCTCTTACACCTGCTTGCTGCAATTCTCTTGATGATCGAGTGAGGTCATAAATTTACATATATGTGGAATTATTCACTTTTTCACTCTAGAAGCGTCCTCTCCGGTGTTGAGTTGCAAAGTTGTGAAATATGGCGATCGCCTGCAGAGTTGAGGCTCGCGGAAAGATGGAGCTACTCCTCATTTGTGTGTCGTAATGAAAATCTGAATACTTCTTAGATCCATTTCGCACAGCGATAAGCAATATACATTTGCAAAAATGTTGTTTCCGAAAGTGTCTTTCGAAATCGTGCCAGAGGTATCCAAATGGTGCCGGAGATATCCAACTGAAACAAGGGGTCGGTGTGTGTGTGCCCTGTGCGTGGCGATGGAGCGGGACTTGAGCAGTCTAACTAGGCGATGTTGTCCATCTCTCACCAGTGATGCTGGAAGGGTAATAAACCTCACACAAGCACCCTTCGTCGGATCTCTTGCGCCAGGGGAAGGCGGAATGGACACGTCTTGGTTCGCATCGCCGGCGTGTAATATATGACCCTTAGGCTAAAACCGTGTGGTGTCATACGAAATATGTTCGCAAATTTGTCTCCTAAAGCAAGGATAGCACGCTGAGTAACGACATCTAAATTCTAGGGTGAGGTAAGGAAGGTGTGTGCAGGCAATGCCCTCAAAATAACTGTTCATTTGCGAAGGAGAACGTAGGCAGAAAATAACCCATTGTGATGATTGATGTAGTCGATTGTCATGAAAACTCGCGTCTCGGCATAGCTGCAACCTGAAGTACATTTCCTTATTGCTTTCATCTGCTGTAGCACCTCATCAGATCTTATAAAGGTTCGACCTGATGTTTTTAAAGGAAGTAGGGTGGCTGATCTCGACAAGTCCTAGAAGCTCAGAGATTCCAAAATTATGGAAAAGAGGCAGTTGTTTTATTATGAATAGCTAAGGTAGGTGTAATTGCAACTTATGCAAATGGTCCCTTAAGATCAAAATCTAACAGTCAAGATGCGAAAGAAGTGGAACACACTATGCATCCGACAGCACTGCACCTTTGGGGAGAGGGGGGGGAGGGAAGTTGGAGAAGAGAAATGGAAGGAGGAGCAGGAGACGATAGCTCATCCGACTACTGAGGTCGATCCCTATTGCAGGCAAACAAAAAAACAACATGCGCTTCGCTTAATTATTGGAAGTCTAGAAGGCTTAGAGGTCGATTAAGAACCTCATTCAAAATGAACACGTGAAGACAACGACCAAGTTTTGAAGGAACTGGTGACTGAGAACAGATGGACATTCCCATTTCATTTCATGCTATCGCTGATTATGCTCGTTTCAGGTATAATAATGTGTTAATGATACTCAACTATGCCTTGCCACTAATCGTTCTTATTTTCACATATGGTCGAGTTGTGATGGTGCTGAGGAAAAGTGAGACCATTGGCGACACACGGCATCAAGAAAATATCAACGCTAAGCGTCGTGTACGCAATTCATCTCATTATGGAAATTCATCTTCAATTCTTATATGCTCTGAGATATTGAGTTTCTTAAAGCTACTGCAAAATGTGTCTATTCGGGAGATGGCGCAAATATCGAGGAATTTAAGCATGCAAATAAATTCAAGCGTCTTTGTCAAATGCACTCATTGCTTTTATTATTCGGCCACGCTGAAAAAATCAAGAACGGCTTGCCGTATTGCTTATACGTCGATAGTTTATGCATAAGTGCATTTCGATAACTTCCTTCGCTGATAGTCTGTTAGTTCCCATAATCTCGATGTTCACTGGGATATTTGCGGAAAGATTCGCGTGTGTTGCGAGATGGCGCATGGAAGAGACTGAAAAATAACAAAGAAAAACCGAGAAGCTTCACAGAAAAAGTGCCTTTGAATGCGTCGAGAATATAAAGAAATAAATAAATCCATGCTTCTTTTAGACGTTTGCCGCATGTTTTAGGTTTGTCATGCGAGGTTCCTGATGACCTAACTAGGGCTACTGAAGAAAGGCATCGCGACGTAAACAACACTATTTGATTGTTTGCTTTGATGCATTACTCTAGTGCTGTGAGGATGTACGCAATGTCGTGCAGATGATCCAGTTCCTTCTGCCTTTTCAGTACGCATGTTCATCAACGCTATAGAGATTGCCATAAATTCTTGCTTCCATTAAAATGCATATATGAGCACCAATTGCGTGCATAGGGATTCATTCCTTTAGCTGCTTTGAACTATCCAAACAAAAACAGCTCAACCTTACGCAAGAATGGCCATAATGGCCACCTGCAAGGCCATTTTTCTACCATGCCGCTTGTATTCACCGATTATTGTTGGCGATATTTCATCGGTCTAATCTCTTTAAGTGGACATCCGTATATATAATTTAAATGCGCTCACAACAAAGGATTGATTGCTTTCGTATTTCTTCTGCTCATCTGCTCGAAATTACCCAGGACATTAACTTGTGCACTGCATTTGGTGTAGGTGAGGGTGAGAGACAGCACGTCGTACAAGTGCTGCTGCCGATGACTGAGTGTCGCAAAAACTGTAAACATTTCCATGCACAAGGAGCGAAGCAGGTGACAGAGAAAAAATAAGGCGGTGTTTATTGGCGAAATTTCCGATGAGAATATAAGTACCAAAATTCTCCATCCCTTCAACGGTTCCAAAGCTGCGAAAAACTTTAATGTTCATGAAGTTGCTGCTTGAGGTCTTTGTATTTGAATTTCCAGTCTTTGCATTTTTCCTCACTCTCCAGCGTCCTTACTTAGAATCTGGCATCGCAGCATTGCCAGGCCATTTCCAGAACATTCAAGCTTTCAGCGTCGTAGAATGTGGGGCAAGGCTCTTCTGCATGTTTTCTGAGTTGCTTCTTGAACTCTCTTTGTCTTTTATTATTGCACTTCAATGTTTCTACTTGCAAAGTTGCAGTGAGTTGAAAAACGATTGTGGTGAGTTGCTCGACTTTCTTCTATAGTGTTAATTAAGGGAATTGAATTCGTGGAATGTTAATTGTAGTCGCAATAATCTCCTTTTCTTCTCCTATTCAGATGGTCGGATTTTTTGCTATTTTCAGGCGGCAAATATGCTCGCGCTTGTGGTGTTCATTTTTATGTTCCTATGGTTTCCTTATCAACTCTATTTCTCGGTGCTTTATAACCATTTGGGCTCAAATTTCGATCGGAAAACTTCATTATATATCTATTTAAATATTTACTGGCTCGGAATGAGTTCGACAATATTTAATCCAATTATTTATTATTTTATGAACGAACGGTAAGTGTTTACATCATTCAAACAAACACCTTTTTTTACAAGCAGCCCTAAAATAATTCCCCTTCCCATTGTTCGGAACAGTTGTATGGACGAGTCAAGGTCTGATAAACTAGCAAACAAGCCCTTCACACATGCTGCAGAATTTTCACAACGAATGATTTCAAACTCTACCTTGGTTCAGTGAATGAGTTAAATTCATCGTTTGAAAGTTTTCGTTGCAAATACACAGATTTTCGGTTTTTGGAATCCCTCGTTCGAAACAAAATTCTATAGCAGCGTGAGTATGCAAGAAAGCAAGTCAATAGACAGCCACGCCGCTTGTCACATTGAAGACCACTACTACAACAAGCGGCGTGGCTGAGTGAACTCAAGTGCCGGATGTAGTGGTATGTATCGTATCACGGAAATCACTACAATGCCTATAATAAGAAGCATCCATGAAATAGGTGGCAACAATTCAGGCAAGCTTTATTCTCCAAAATACATTATTGCGATTCAACAAATTTTTGTAGCGCAAATGTTCAGCAGCGAGCATTGATCGTGAAAGCGTTGAACTGCAGCTCTCAATCAATCCTCCAAAGATTCGAGAACAACCTGTTCCAGTATCTAACTCTCAGAGTTATTTCCAACAGCACTAGCACGTCGCTAGAATACATACTTCGGTGGAATGTGACCCTATAAGCCGAATGAGTGTATTGCCTAGTTTTCTTATACACACAGGTAATCCATCCTTGTAAACCGAAATAAGCTGAGAGCTGAATGTTTTATAGGCATCTTCATTAGCAATTGGCTCCTTATTGCCAAATTTGTCAGGTCATATGCTGCACCTTATATGAAATCTTCATTCACCTTCCAATACGATAGTTTGCAGATTTCGTTTGGGATTCCGCTATGCGTTTCGATGGTTACCATGTGTGAACGTGACCCATCGCGAATATGAGGCATTATTCAAGGCGAGAGGCAACCAACGTCCATCGAGAGCGCTTTCGGCAACCCGAATTATTACTACTTCTCATTTCGATTCACCCACACCTACAGTACTCTAACGAAGCCAAAATTGCCTCCGTCTTAGAGGATCTCATTATTGTACAAACTGTAACAATTAGCGCTGTTTCGCTCAATCTTATGCATTGTCCATTGCTTAAGGCAAGTTCAAACTCCATTTAAGTACATTCGTTATGAATCAGGTGGGATGCACCGCAGCAATGCAAAATGGCCACCTCAAAGTACTTCAAAATGATAATCATCGGAGAACTTAACTGTAGAAGGAAGAAAAATTCTTATCAGATATAGCGATTTCTTCTTAGCCACTCTTCGAAAAAACGTTCAGCGCTTAAATGCACAGGAATCTTGATTCTTCTGCAATGAGCGGCTAACAGTTTGATCTTGGCATCCCATTCAAGGTTTCGAAGATCCATCATTTTTTCTGCCAATCGACCAAAAGTTCTAAAGATCCAATTCTTCCCCCGAATCGCTGAGCGTTTAAAATGTCTGACGTGTTTACCGCCTTTTATGAAAACTTTGGTGGGTCATCACTATGTTATTGTGCACCTCTCCTTCTCATTTGAGGTCGGCTTATTTTGGAATCTGTATCGCATTATTAGAAGCCATCGACCGAAGCATTGGCCAAAGACTTTTTTCGGTTCGCTAATTCTAACCAAGGAGCCACTAAACCTGCAGCTGCGGTGATGTTAGCATCGGGATGATTCTTGATGACAACACCAAAATTGTTCAATCAACCTTCGAAAGAGATTTAACCATTCAAAACGCGGTTGAGAATTTGCAGACGCTTTTCAAATGGCTGGACTGCAGTTTAGCCCAGAAAGCTTGCCCTGTTACTTGATTCACTCCAAATATGCACTCCTATTGCAGATTTTTTAATGCGTTCTGGCAATTGATATTAATTTATCAGGGTGGGGGAGGGGTGTGTTTTCAGAAATCACCAAAAATGTGTGCGCTTAGAAATGAGCAAGAACTGTTGAAATAGGATGTGAGAATGTGCTTGGATAATGATTGTGATGAATTTTTCTCGACTTCTACTTATGCTGAGGTTCCTTTCAGCTACTTCAGCCGATAACGGTGTGGCACTTCATTTGGATATATGAAAAGGTGCTATCGACAGTGGATATCTATGTGTGGTCTTGTAGCCCACTGAGTTCTCTTGAGCAGTTTGAATAAACGCTGCAATCATTGTTTCGCCTCCAATTGCCCTTCATTGTTCTAGTGACTATTACCTGATTTGAAGCCGTACTATTTCATGCATAAGTAACCCACTTCGAGCCGAATGTTCTGACGTTGGAGCTTTGCAGAAGAAAGATAAGTGACTGTAAGCCATGAATGAAGATCGACTATCTTCAACGAAGAACTCTCAAGCAGCTCTCTTTTTAGGTGAAGTCAGCTGCATTTATATGCTGAAATGCCTCTCAATACAACGTATCATTTCTTGATGAATCGTGTGTTCTTCCAAAGATTTTGTTTTTGTATCTAAAAGCGTTGACAAAATATTTCTGCTTCAACATTAAAAAAACTTAGGGAAAATGCACAGCAAATTAAAGTAGTAGTCTTTTGAATAGTAATACATTTTACTGCCATTAGTTCCTCTTGTATTTATTCCTTAGAGATCCTCTGTTTCAGCCATCTCTTCGAAAATGTCAGGTAATGGACTTTAGCAGAAAGGGAAGGTGTGAAAGAAACATGATTGTTGTTGAAAAATTGTGATTCGCTGGGATGGTCCTGCATCAGGAAGTTGTGAGATTGTGCAAAGAACTCGCCTGAAGTGAATATCTGAGATCACCGAGTGTCGCTAGAGCTGCAACCATTTGGTGCGGTCCTTGCAATGGAGAATTAGCTCATCTTCTTGATGCAATCTCTTGTATTGGGTATAGTATTTTTGCCGAGTTTTCATACTTGAACATATTTTGCATCACGCTGATCCCTCAGCATTCAAATCTCATCGTTGTTCATCATACCACTCAACACTTGCCTTATGCATCTAACCCATCGTTTCGAAAGTTCGCTTCTGGAGGCGCCATCAACTTCTATGCTTATTACGAACGTTTCATTGAAAAACAGTGTCGGTCCCATGCTGGCCCGAAGTGACTCATAGTCCACGGGGAACAAACCTTCCATTCATCGATTTCAGCCACGGGCACCACTCCTGGATCATCATCCCTCAAGGATATAGCGACGATTCATAACAGAAGGAAGAGTAGCAGGTGACCTAATCGAGCGAGTGTTCCGCTCGTGGGAAATGCACAGTCCTTTATCTAACATCTCCTTTAGTTCCTCTACTTTTTTCTTTCATCAAATAGAAAAAATATCTTTGTGGTTGGTCTAGAAATCACCCATGCAGCTAATATCTTTCGAAATCATTATTCTGCTCTTTCGCATTATGCCGACGTTATGTCAGCATTTCCATATGAATGTGCGCCTATGTTCTTCCTTCTGTTACACTTAGCAAGCGACGAAAATTATGGTGATGAAGTGCCATAAGCTCACAGAGTGAATATAATCTGTATTAGAGGACGACCTCGAATTAGATCTCTTTGCATCTGACCATTGCTTACGTTAATTATCAACACCAGAATGCTCTATTAAATTTTGGGTCGTTATTGTTGGAAACACACTTCGCTGTTGGGACATAAAATCACTCCTTTTGTCGCGAGAATTTGCGGGATGATGTGAGAGTACGTATGGGAGGAAAACTTCTGTTGTTGATTGTTTCAAAGAAGCCAAATGTAGAAGCGAAAAAATTCATAGAAAGCAGAGACTTTTTTTGGAATTGGCCGAAATCAATGGAGACTCTTTTGAGAATAAGACCGAACAACGTTCGGAAACACGCAAGTGTATGAAGAAGAAAAAAGAGAACTTCTTATAAAAATGAAAGAAAAAATTGCTGTGAATGAAGAACAAGACTGCAGTCAGTTGTTATTTGAACAACCGGTAGGTGAGAAGGAAATTTTTGACGAATATCTCAACCATATGCACGATACTACTCCAATGTAGTTTTGCACAGTGCCTATGTCTGTCGACTTAAGAAGCACAACTGCAAAAACTGCTAATGTTTACAACTGACATTCTGCGCTCTCGTTGTGACTCCATTATTGTTTCTTTTTTGTTTAACTTCAGTTTTCTATTTGCAAAATAAGAAAATCAAGCTGCAAACCGTTTTCTTTGAATGCGTCACGTTTGAAGCGGTGAAAGGACGCAATATTTTAGTGTAATGCGCCAAATACGAACTCAGCCTCATTTGCAAGCGGAACATAACGTTCGCAAGAGAGCGATTAGTCGTATTAGTGCACAATAACTCAGAAGTATTGAATTCGGTGATTTGCGCAGCTAAGGCGACAGTCAAATGAAGCTTTTTTTTCTATGTGAGTTCGTTGGCTTCTCTGCAAGCATAATATTCTACACTGAAAATATATTATCGGTGGTAAATGACTCGATGCGTTCTGGTTAATGAACTCATCCTCTTTGTTCTCCCGCTCTTCAACAACTGAACACCATAAACGTTCCATACAAAGTGGTTGAGCTTGCAGAATGCTCTTAGCTAAACAAATGTTTTGATGACTTAATCACTAAATGATTTTCGTTGAATTAGTTTCTGAATGATCGAAGAAAGTGTCCCATTTGCTTCTCTTATGTGCTGATCGAATGCGATATGACGGGATAAATTGAAAAATGTGTAGAGCTGTATTCCTCAGCGTAAAACTCAAAAATCCATCTGCAAGAATGAAACAAGCGCTTCACAATGTTTGGTTCCAAAGTTGGGGATGGATGAGCGATTTCATTTTAAGAACAATCGCCGTCCGTCGAGGTGATTTTCGAGAAATACTTTTGGTCGAATGCGAATTTATCATTCAAACAATTCGACCTTCATTCAGCGTAAACCGCACTTGCAATTAACAGTAAGATCCTTCTCAACGCGCTCACAGTGATAAAGAGCTTTGAAGTGGTAAAGAGCAAATTTGCGAAATATAGCTCCGTTTGATCAGTTCAACTCGTAATGCTCAATGAAATTTTATTACTCGTAATTTTATGCAATTTGCCACCTATGCAGGTCTCACTTATCGTCCACCGTATCGCTGGTAATCTAAAAGTTCAAGGCAGTCTTTCACTGAATTTGAGGTTGATCGTGTAAGGAAGCCGTCATGAGAGTTTGTGACAAATTTGCGAAGAAAGTGAAGGTGATGGTGATAGTGTTTGCAGCACAGAAATGCGGAAAAAAACACACTGGTTCAAACCACAATGAAGCACAACCATGGATCGAAGAGTTTAAGTGCATCACAACGGAATCGAAGCAACGGAAGGAGTCATAGGAGCTTCCCACAACACTGACTATTCGATGTTTCCTTTTACACGAAATCTGCGCCGAAATTTTATTTTCCTTCTCGCGGGAATTTTGTTCCGTCTTCTTCGCGTGATCACGCGATAGAAGCTGTGCACACCTGAGAACAACCTAAAGCTGCCTTTTACGCTCTGCATATTTTGCCACCTTCGGGTCACATTTTCCAAGCAATCACTCCGAAAATGCAAATTTTTCGCACAAGATTTACGCGAACGACTGTACCAAGTGAACTACGCGTGCTTTATTGTATTTCTTTGCTATTTGCTGATAACTGATGATAGTAAAGCAAAATATTCAGACTATGTAACAACAATATTGCAGATGAGGAATGGTGCAAATTCCGGTTGCAGTGGGCTGGTCAAGCTTCAGAGTGCAACATTATACAATAACAAGTTTGCAAAGAAATCACTAGGTAATGAGGATAACGGCCTGCTGGGGTGTGATTTAGAAGTATGCCAGAGCTGAAAGTGCGTCGATCGCTTGTTGTCTCTTTAGTAATATTAAAACACCTGCAGCGAATACCAGATGTGCCTCGTGCATCGTTCCCAATTCTTGGTCGAATTGAAATTGTCGGCGACATCTTCTATAGCGTAAGGCTGTATTCTCCAGTTTTTATTTCAGGCTTTTAGAAGACAATTTATTTGGTGCAGCAAATCGTTTTAATAAGTGCTCGCCGTCTTTTGCACTAAAACACAATCTCGTTTATCCGTATGCAACGATAGCATATCGTCGTTGTATTGGGCAAGCTTTTAGCGACAAAAACCACCCGCTTGAGGTTTATAGTTTGGGAATGACTTCGACGGTTACTCAACATTTAAAATCCTTTATGAAGCGCATACATTAAAAATTCTGCTAGCAGCTTTTATCAGTTGCGTGAAACTTTCTTCAATTGCTTTCAAGCGATCGAAAGGCGCCAACTGCACGAACGTTGCTCTTTTGCAACTTTTTCCGACATTCGTTGAGAGAATTTGATATTTTTATGCAACTGCCGAGATTTTTTGCTCCATTCATATAAACGGCAAAAGACTTCGCTCTCGTTTACTGTCTCACTGCGGCTATCTTGCTCAAGATGCTGGAATCTGGTGCTATTCTCTCGTTCACATAGGCCGATAGAGGTATCAACTAATACGCGATGGTTCATGAAATGTAACCGCCAACTGTCATTAAGCAGTCAGCCGAGGCTTTCGATTTCAGCCCTTGATAAACCTCCTCGCCAAAGTTTTATGCAAACAGTAATTTTCTTCAAATTGCAGCAGTTATTCTGCTCCACCTTGAAAAGGTTCCAATCAACCCTCAGCTCATGCATTTGCAGTCACAGGAGGCATAAACTTTATATGGAAGCTGCACCCGAACATCAGTTCAGATATTGGTCGAATCCAACGGAATTCGATAGTATGACACCGAGTATGACCAAATTGAATCGAGTCACTTTGAATCTCATCAGATGGAGCGGAATCGAGTGCAATCCAGTTGAATGGGATGTTATCGAGTGCAGTCCAGTTGAACGGATCTGAAAGGATCGAACACAAAGTCGACGAATGGAATCGAATCAGAAGAAATTGGATTAGATGTAATGCGATCGAATGGAATGGCCTCGGACGGTATAGGATCAAATCAACTCGAGCCAAGCGAAATGGAATCGAGCCAAACAGGACAAAATGGGATCGATTGAAGCGGAATCAAACAGAATCCAGCCAAATGTTACCGAAACCAAAAAGAATGAATGAATCGAATCGAATTGCAGAGGATCGAATTCGGTAATAACGGAATGTGGGGAAGAATACCACGACATTATATATAAAATGGGTGGAAATTAGAGTCAAACCAAGTCGAATGGTGCATTCTTTCATTGTCAGCCCACATTTTTGCTACACTTTATTCATCCACTGCGGCGATGTCCGCTAAGACTCGAACTTCATTGCTCAATCCTTAGCCGATCGTTTACTCTTTGGGGGAATACCGACTGCACTTTAGGGACTACATTGATGTACTGTTGAAATGCTAGCACTTTTACTAGATTACTCGAACACAGCAAAAATTTTTGCACTTCTTTGTGACAGCAATTGCTCTCATTCAGAGTATTTACTACAGTGCCACGCTCAATAAATCAAATTGTTTTTTGCGATCATCGTTTTCCCTTAAAATTGTTCTTTGTTTTCCGTTGTACCCGATATAACCCTTTGCATTAGAGTTGCATTCGATGCCCGCAGCAGCACGGCCCAAAATTTCAAAGGTCTAAAGCTCAAGCTTAAGCAACGAGTTGATCCACTTCTCCCTTCCCCCCAACGATGAAATTCCAGAGTTTAAGTTCATTTTCCTAAGAAATATTGCCGAATTTGGATTTCTCTGGTTGCCTGACTTGGGTAGAGGGCAATGTGCAACCGCAAAACCAAAAACGTTGTAGGACGTTGAAAATACTGATAATTTCGCGTCTTGCCTAACTTTCTGCTTCTTGTGGTTTCTGATACGTCTGTCTTGTGCTACTATAAAAAGCTTCGGCTTCTTTAATGTCTTCTCGATTGTGAAATTC
>JAARMF010000098.1:0-10423 GCA_022844705.1 Toxascaris leonina
TCAATCAAGTGATCAAGTGACTTCTACCGCATTGCTTATTGCGCAAGCTTGTAGAATGACCTCAAGACACCTCATACGCAAAGAGTTAGTTCTGCATAAATTTTTTCCTCCATTGAAATACTGTCAAAAGCGCTTACACGCGTACTGCACCTCAACTTGTCCCTCATCTGAGGCGCCCAAGAAATAGGGAACACTTAGTCCTAAGCCACGCGAAAGAAGAACCCGCCTCCCCTAGGCACGAGAACAGGGAATCCGTTGTCCTCGTCGCACAAGAGAGGGACATGTGCTCTTGCGCGGAGGAGTGTTTCGCGAGTGTTCTCTTCGTTATTAAGCTCAACGTTGATCCTTTCTTGAGTGGCCAAGGCCGTCGTGACTACTTCACATGTTTGTAAGCAGTAATTTGCTATATTCCCAAAAAAAAAAACAACAACTGCACTCTGAGTAATTCAACTCCCTGCATATAGTAGCATGATGTTCTCTTGTACGGGGAAGTACGCCTTGATCGGTTCGGCGGTATTTTTCTGCTCTGATCAGTGCACCGTGACTATATCGCTTTGTACGAAGCGAGATTTTCGTACTCTCTCGCGCGAATAAGTGTGAAAAAGCCTTAAGGGTGCAAAACTCTTGATGAAGCAAAAGCTTGATATCTCTCGTGCTGATAAATGCGCCATGAGTATGTGAGCTCATTATGAGCAACGACTTACAAATTCCGGCTGCCCAGAGAAATCCATATTTTTGAAAATCGCTTGTACGGTCTGCTGAGTTGGTGAATACTCAAACGTACCGCATAGGACGCCTCTATCTTGACTTTTATCAGTCGTTCCTTTTTCTTTCTGTCATCGCAGTTCATTCGTGCTTAAGTCTCATTGGGTTCGCCTCACTCGACAATCTAGTTTAAATAATTCAAATAACTCTGTCTCTAATCTGCTTTTCTGTTTACATTCTTCAGACTATGGCGATGCTGCCACATTCTGCGCTATCCTCTTTCCCGTTGGCTCTGCTGCTCCAGAGCCTAAGAATAGATGGCATCGATCATAACACGCACTCTGGAGACCTTCCGTGATTCCACCAGAAACAATCACATGTGAATTTTTCATTTTCGAGAAGCTGAATGAAATTGACGATAAGTCGTTGCTTCCATCGAATTTAACACCCGACGACATTAAACGCTATCGAAAGTTCGACGTCGACAAAACGATCCGTTTGCAATGACGATAAATATGAACGAAAATAAGGAAAAACGACTTGAAAAATTCGCCCGCAGGCTGCAAAGAAAAACGATAAAAGTCGTCACAAGAAATATGCATAGTCATGGCGCATTTGTCGGTGGCATAAGGCATCAAAGTTCCGCCCACTTAGAGGTAAATCACTATGAGTTCTACTGTCCGCAGGAGACCGTATCACATTTTCATTTAATCAGGAGTCAAATACTTATGACTGACTTGCCCAGCAAAAGAATATCAAAATCTTGCTGGCGGCAGTTATAACACTAATGGCGCAATTGTCCAAGCAAAGGAAGTTCGAATTACCACCCACACAAAGTCAACTTGGTCAGATAACAATTGTCTACGCATGACAAGTTCAAGACTCCGCCAGCACAGAGTTGATGTACTGGCGGCGCGCTTGTCTGCGCTGGAAAGTATCAAATTTTTGCTTATTCACGAATAAAACAGTGATGGTGCACTCGAAAAGTTCAAGTCTTGCTCACAGAGATGCAAACAAGAAAATTAAGCAGAAAAATAACTCTTTATATAAGGCTACAGAAGCGGCGCCACAAAAACGTTTTTTGACGACGAGAACCATCGATTGCCCTCTTACGTTACAAGTCCACAGATTTCACCATTGATAGTCGGGTTATGGTTATCATTTCATGTGATTCAAGGCCACGCATTCTCCTATTTCGTGGCCCGGGGATGGGATCAGGTTCCTCTGAAATCCACATCCGTTTGTATTCCGTAATGACTTAGCTTGACGCGAACTATGGCACTGCAGTCGCTTGTGTTTTAACTGAAGTTTATGAAGGTTTTTTATTGTTTATCGTAACGGATGAGTGGATCTGTTCGAACAAAGCGGGGGTAAGTTGAAACGAAAGGGGGAATAGGTCCTCGGCGAATTGGGGGGATAGGTCGAGGCCAACGGGTGAAGGAGTCGAGTCGAGTTGGTGAGAAATCGCCGAAGAACGAGCGAGGGAGAGAGCAACCCCGAGCCAGAGCCCTAACTCTACTTTTCATCACCATATGTAGAAAAGTTTATCACATCGTTGATGATCTGCGTTTTCGTGGCCGACGCGTGATCCACTAGCGTTCCGCCTGATCTCAATAGCC
Organism: Toxascaris leonina; assembly: GCA_022844705.1. NCBI lineage: Eukaryota > Metazoa > Nematoda > Chromadorea > Rhabditida > Ascarididae > Toxascaris > Toxascaris leonina. Next base: position 2,325 of record JAARMF010000098.1, read on the forward strand.
GTTGCTGCTTTTTTCGCCGAGCTTTGGATAACAATGTTGCACCGAGTGCAACACTGTTATCCATGCCAACATTGCAATCATGTATGAATCATTTTTTGACCGAAGATTTGGAAGAGCAGAAAGTTCTTTGCAAAATAAGGAGATATACCACCATCGATCGAAATTTTCATAAAGTGCGTAAATAAAAATTTCTTTCAGTGACGTTATGCAACACGTATTGCTTTCATAAAAAAGTGGACTCCGAAGCGTTTTATTGTTATTTCTGGTCGAGTGTGTCAGTAGGAGCTTCCCTAGCTCACTTTGGATCTCTTAATCGGAGACGTACAGAAAGTAGCTGCGCTTTTGCGGCGAAAAGCCAGTTATCGGAAAACTCCTTTGAGAATATCGGTGGTTTGTTGGATTCAGTAAAGTGTTACGGGAATTATGGATGTGAAAAAAGATATGTTAATAATGAGCCACCATCGTTGGATGTCCCTCGAGTCGTGGTCAGAGAACGGATAAACAGGATTGTCACCAGTGTTCGAGTCGGCGATGAGCCAAGGAGACGAAACGAATTTCAGAAAAAAATATGGCCATGTCGGATGGAAACAATAGTTTGTTATCAGTTGTGATGAGACCAGAAGTTCGTTTCCTGTTGTATATTCCTCAATATGGTGACAACGCCGTCATCAATCCTCTAAAACAATAACGTCACGATCATAACGGGTTGTTGCAGACGATGGTGACCAATCACATTCACCACAAATTCTTTGCAAAATGCATTACGCGCTCACCGTGGTTCATCTCCAATATGGAGCTGGATAACATTCATTTCTGTTAATGTTCTGCAATGTTCTGCGCCACTCACTGTTATCGCGCAACTATGACTGAGAATTTATTCACTCAGCCGGGTAGAGATTAAGACGGCATGTTGAAACATCGAACACATTCGACGGATTCATCTCAGTGACTTCTTCTGTCAACTAAGACGATTGTTTTGACGTCAGTTTTACCACAGAGCTCATGTTTGTGATTCCCTTCTCATTTCAAAATTGATTATGCAAACATCTGCTTGTTGCATCAGAGTATCTTCATCGATCTTATTGAATGCATCCGAATATGCCAAGAATTCGCTCAAAACTTCAGAAATAAGCTACCAAATCCAACAACCGCAATATGAGAGTGGGCCGGTGATTGTGCTTCATAGATTATTGATAATAATTTAGCTCGGAGCAAAAATGTGTACCACCTATTTTTTCAGTAAAATTTTAAAGAGCACTACGATGGAACACAAAACAAAGCTGGTAAATTCGCACTGGATAACCTCTTAACAATATTCGATGGTAGTAATTCTCCTCGGGCAATGAACCTTGCTTCACTTGACAGCCCCTCAGCATAACCCTCCCCTACGGATGTATTAATGGAAGATGCGATTTTCTTGCACCGTCACTTGAATTAAGGAGGTATGCTTGTGTCAGATGAACTTCCGGGAAAAGTGATGGGTTGATCAATTTTGTCAGAATTTTTGTCACATTTTGATAGGACAGACGACTGACAGCCGCTTAGCTGTTGCACACCTCCTGGAGTGGCGATACGATTTCACGCCTCTTGCGATCTAAGACGTCAGGTGTTAGACACCACGGTTCTACAGCTAATGTATGCATCTTGCAAAATATGAGACGTTCAAATTTGTCGCTTCCAGGAACTCTATGTTGGTCCCTTGTTTTGCTGATATCACGTACTGTCACGTTTTGCTCGCCTTTACCATTCTTCCCGACGTGAATTAGAATGCTGCACGGGACACGGGGCGGACACGTTTTTTTTCGAGGCAACGTAGATTAACTGACAAACGCTCAATACTGTCGAACAGCAGCTTCATGTTCGCCCCACTCAGCTTGAAGCAACTGTTTTGTTCGGGGATATATTGGTCCCATAATTCGCTAAGGTGATTAATCAAGCCTGTTAACAGGCTCTTCATAACCTATACGAAGACTACTTATCGCGTAGCGCTACGCTATCTCAAGCAAAAGAGTATTGTTTACGTACCGCTGAATACGGATTTTGCAATCTCTTCATACGCATTACTTGAATCTTCAATTAGAATGACGTCAGCAACGGCAATTCGACGTCGTGCTGTTTGGCTTGCTTACACGCGCATGTGTGCAGCAGAGTCGGCTGTCGGTTGCGCCGGCTGGCCGCTACGAAGGCCGCTGTTGAGACCGCGCCACGCTTGCGGCCTCTTTAGCGACGTGCCTTCATCGACACGTGCAGCGAACATTGTCGATCAATCGCAGCCGTTCCAGTACTCGCAAATACAGACAATTTACCTCTTTTATTTCGATCACTTCGCATGTTGATGCTAATGTCTTATGTAAGCTTGATCAGAACGCTTACTCCGTCATTATTAATGGTATTCTTGCATTCTTCTTGCGGTCGAGTTCACACTGGTCTACGTGAAGCTTTAAATTTTTCGTCGTTTAATATAAGTTAAAGAGTTTTATAAAACGAGCAGTCACGGCTGTTCGGTGATTGCAATCGTTGTATCGCATCACTTAATTGCTTTCCCCTCAGGCAGTATTTTACATTCTTGTGCATTGTTTCGTAAATATTCGAAAGTATACATTAAGTACAGTAGCGTATTAATTTCTGAGTGTAACGATCGTCGACTGAATTGTTTTGAGAGGGTCGATATGCCTCCATTGTGCTTTCGACTGAACGACACTCAGCGAAATTTCACTTATTTCCCATTCGAAGCGTTGATGATCTCCTCGGTGTTCATAATTTTTTCTCAAACTTTTAATCGTCATCAACATTCGTTGTGCAGAGTTCTTGTGGTGTGTTTCTGTCAGCAATTAAAAAGCCGTTGCAGGCACATAAATGATAGCTGTCTTTAAGGCAGGCAGTAAGCAGTTAATACTGAACATGAACGGAGAAGAATACATAGTCAGGATGTAATGAGTCGTCTAGGAACGGTTTCTTGCGTGTCTTCAAATTCGCAAATTTGTGATGTCGTCTGCCTGTCTACCCATGCTCGCAGGTTTGTTCATCTGAAAGTTCCAACTTTGGGGATAACTGAAGCTGGAAATGTGGCGAAATTCCCCTTAATCAACTTTCAGATTCTCAGGTCGACTTCTAAGTGAATCGTACGTTTTCAAACGTGCTCCAAAATCTGAGTGTGGGAAATTATTTTATAGGTACCGAAGCCCTTAAACATATGCAAGCAATGAATCTTGTGTCTATCAATTGTTTAATTCGCGCAACACACCAACTCTTTTGGTACGGATGGTTCACCTCTGAGTCGTTGGAGGTGAAGTTGTGGAATTTTTCACGAGCACAATATTGCTTAAAATTCGCAGGCAGTTTGGCATTGCCCAAATCTCGCTTTGCACCGAACGGCATTTTGCCACCGATTGCCTTAAATGACGAAGTGTTGCGAAATATCTTCGACTGGATGGGCTGAGGTAACGATGCATCTTTGCGGATATTTTGTCAGTCCTCGATTGTTCTGTGAGTTTGATTACTGACTTTAGCGAATTACCGAGAAACCTGAAGCATCTTTCCAACTGTGGGCAGTCTATATTGCCACATACGTATGAATAAGATTTGCAGTGTATCTTTCCGGAGTGCATAGGGAGAGGATGATATCCGAGAAGCGACATAAATATTTTCGTGAATGTGCACACGAAGATTGAACGAGAGCGGGAGGGGACAAGACGTAAACGTGTAATATGTGTCTGATGAAATTGCATCGAAGCGCCGAATTATATGTTTACTCGAACCGTGTGTTCCAACGTACAATGAACGAATAATTTTTAATTTCCTCGGCTTTGTTTTTCTCTTTTCGTGGCCGCGTTAATTCGTTTATTTGAGCGGAGTCATTTGACAGATAATGGAGCGCTAATCTATGTTTTCCGCTTCCAGATTTCTACAATTTTTAAGCGCATGCTTAAGAAGGTTACTGAAGATGCACCTGCCATGTTCACGAGTTGATGGCTGTCCAAGAAGAAATCACACTTGCATTCCGAACACACCTTCCATCTTAAACCGATTTTATTCGAAAACAGCTGTTTGAAATAGGGGTTCTTGTACAAGCGGATATAGTCAGTAGTTCTCGATCGGCTTTTGGCGGCTAGCTTGATCCAAAAAAAGCTTTGAAGAAGACCTGCTTCAAACAGGCGGCGATTTTTTCGACATTGTAATTTTCAATAAATTTTTCATTCGTTGATTAATTCTTCGTGCGGTACTTCTTCAATGAACTTATTCAATGGAGCATATGTTGGCATGTTCCATATTGCCCACTAGATCCGTTTATGAGACTTTGGGAATAGTACACAGCTGTTAGTGGGATGCAGTCGCCTGCATTCATTGTTATTTACCATACACGCCTACTTAACACAATTACTCGTTGTTGCCCAGCCAGGTGCTCGTGCGCCATTGAATTCTGCTGAATTTCCAATCTTGTTTATTCCTTCCGCTGTGAGGCTTAATGGAACCGTGGTCTGTGCTGTGCGCAATGCCATGACGGTTAAACGATAAGTATGGATTTTTTAATAAATTCACTTGCATATTCGAGTGTCACCCCCTGGCTAATCTCCGATGCAAATTCCCTTGCTCCTTCTCCTTTTTCCTCCCTCCCTGCCTCTAAAATTTCGCCAACTCTTCATGTTTTCAGTTTTTTTTCTCGTCTGAATTGGTACGCCTACACCTCTGCAAATTGGTACACATTTGTTTCGCTCATTCTTTGCAGCTTTAACGTGATAATTGAACAATCGACCATCTGCATACATGCGTGCCTGAGAGTGACAGCTAAATTCTAATTAGCGTTTTTGCTTTGTATCGCTAACAGTGGTTTTATTCATCTTGAGAGTCGTTAGGCCGTTTAGGAACACTTTGATAGCTAATGCTCTTTCCGCGCTTTTTTCCTCATATATCCGTCACAAGCAACGGAATTGAGGAAAACATGAGAGGTGAGCTGAAATGGAGAAGCGTATGTCGTTTAATATTTCTAATTCTGATTTGTAGCGACTTTCATTGAACGATATGCTCGAGCGCGAATCTATGTTCCGAAGAGCATTTGAGTATTGCTGTACGCTATGAATAACCTCAACATTCCCTGTCATTTCTGTAGTGCAAAATTTCGGATGAAATTTTCATTTCGCGACGTTATAGGCTAATGATTTCTGCTTCCTGTGTTCCATTCAGCTGCCGACGTTGCCTTCGGCGAATTTATATTGTTACTGTCTAATCTCATTCAATTTTTTGAATGTTCGGAATAATGATATCGATTGGTTCTTTATTTGTTTGTATCGGAGTTCGTGATGTGCAAAAGCGACCATATTTTGAAGAATCTGATATTCTCGGCATTAATTGATGTCATTTCAGGTACATTGCTTCATTCATTGAGATCATTAGAGATCATAACGAACTTATAGATACATTTGCATTAGCGTTAACTTACATTGCAATATGTGTTATCATGGAGCCATGTGTATGCAAACTGCATCGCTTCCACATTCTTTCCCATGCGTCGCATAGCATAGTCTCTCAAAACAAAACAATTTCGTGGTCGCTGGAATCGTGAAGTTATCTTTAACTTATGAAAAATGTCACTCCTTAACTCCTATGTAAATTCATTTACCGTTTGCGTTTAGGCAGGAGAAAATGGTACAAATGACCTCATTTTAACTATGTGCATGTTCTCAGTTGTGAAGATGTTTACTCAATCCACACTGTGCACTCATTATCACGTTTCCGTATGCATTTCAATCATGTATGTGCCTTTCATTGTGATCCATCCTCAGAATAGTTTAATTCCTTATTTTGCACAATTTTACTTAGCTCTCTCTATGATACTCTCAACTTTATGCTTGTAAATATAAAATATTCATGTATATACAAGCGCGTCTTTTTTTACTCAGTATTTTGTGTCCTTACTTCAAACCTTTTCTCTTCCGATTTTTCATTGTTCGACTTCTGCATGATATAACTCCATCTTTTTGTACACCGTTCATTGCTGATGCAGTTGTAGACATCAAGCTTTAAACAGCGAATGCAGAGTAGGATTCGGCTCTTGTTCATTTTGTTGTTACGAGGAGATTGGCAGATAGATATCCCATTTCTTGCGTCACTACAATTGTGACCAATATTGTTCAATTTCATTTCATGCTCACAAATACGACGACAAACATGCAAGCGTCAGTGATAAAGCAGAAGGAAAGTACTTCTAAACTGGCAATCAACGGATAAAATAAGAAATTCGCGAATGTCAGTGAATGCAACAGTCGAAGACGTGCTTTTTTCTTGCGAAACACACGCTTGACCTGAATATGAGCACCTACAAACTTCTGTTTGCAAGGTGGATGATGGTGGCACCGTGCCTGAGCAAGTGTATCTACTTGCTGATCCATCTGGAAGCTTCAGCTTAATAACGATGAAGCTTGAGGCAAGAAAATCTGTGGGCATAATGTACATCTCAGGATGACCCATACATCAGCCTCCAAAGTGATTCATTCAACGCTGATGAAGAGATACTCAGATGTGCTTAAAAAATGGGTGTGTTTTAGCGTTTGTCGAGTTGCTTTTCTAAACGGTCGAGTTGAATCTTTTGCGAAAATTATAGTAAAATTGGTCGATTCTTTTTTGCCTAAATATGAATGCGCTAATACGCAGGCTGCATTGTTTGCGAACAACCTACTGGTGACTGGATAATTCGAAGCCTTTTGTTTGTTGCCTTTATTTTTTTGGCTGTGACACATCAGACCCAATATGAACGTACTAATAAGGATTTTGGGAAAATAAGGTCACACTAGTAAATGACCGTTGTAGGCTGTCGTCCTCACTGAATGTTTTGTGATTACAGGCGCATTCATTTATATGAATGTAGACTTATCCGCATGCAAAGTGCAGCAGGCTGCATCTGTGAAGCTAAGTAAAGAAGGATGGCAAGAATGGTAAACTGAAAGCACTAACAGCTTTAAAATGTAGCAGCCTAGGAAACGCCATGTTGAATAAGTCGGCTGAACGTAATGGCCATCGATATGTTTGGCTGTGGCGGACTCAACAGCTCAACGCTGTGCTTGGCTATATCTCTCAAAACGTTTCGGCACATGGTGCAAACTGAAACGAACATTGCCTACCGCTATGCAATAATATTTCCAAGAATTTAAAAAATAAGAAGCGATTATTATTGTTTTGCTCTTCTTTTGTTAATTATACGTTACAATAAATATATGCATTATAGCGCATTGTTGTGCGCCTAGAGAAGTCAAATAAGAAAGCGCAGCCACTGGAATGCTCCCGCCTGTGTACCTCCAGCCTCTTCCTTTGATTTTGGCATTTCAAATACAATGGTAGAAACTTTTCAACCTTTCATTGAGCCTTTTAAATATAACGGCAGGTTACCGAATCAGTCACCAAATTATGCTGCAAAAGAAATTTTGAAAAAAGTGACTGCTTATGTCAGCGAAACTGAAATGTATGTGGATCGAACAATATAGTTATCGGGGAAAGCTCTGTTACAGCGAACTGAACTTAGTACTTTACTTTGGACGCATCATTTGACATTGAGAATGTGGTAATGACACGCTATGTCGTTAGCTGAACCTGCGTTCTTGACTGATGAATGATCTTTGGCATATAATCGGAGCACTTCTGGCGGCTTGTTTTATCCGAGGTTTTATCCTGTTTTTTTCCTGGAATAGTATGCACCCCGTAACTTGGGATCTCCTTTTTGCTACCAACTTTTTTTTCGCCGTTTCTGAATTTGCTTCGACAAACTAAGCATGATAACGTCATTTCTGCAGATGTGTAGATGCGTACGTGTCTGTCTGACTCTAGTTTCATTCCGAGAGTCTCTAACGTTAACGATGGCAAAGTAGGTAGACGTAACGTACATTGCATTCCATCAATTTCGGAAGGAGTTTTGGATATTCGGAGGTACTCAAGAATTTACATTCGTTCCAGGCGGGTCGGATTTTCACCGTTCACCGGTCAGATTACAGGAACTCGGTTCTCAGGTTGAAAAGTTGTAATAGCGGTCGGGTCACTGAAAAGCATGAAGCCATCCATGTTTGTGCATATTTTTCGTCAAAAATGTCTGAAGCGGTGTGGAGGAGTGGGGG
>JAARMF010000098.1:10749-21315 GCA_022844705.1 Toxascaris leonina
TATATATATATATATATATATATATATATATATATATGTTCGTCATTAGCACATATGAAAGTTTATGGTACCTCTTTTGTCTATAATCCATATTTTTATCCCATGTGAAATAAATGTGGTTTTCATGGCGAATGTGGAAATATATCATTTCTTTTTTTATGTAAAACGTCCACACCTTTATGTAATGGCTGAATTCTTTCGTCTCTCAATATTTGACAGAAAGTGTTAAAGTGGAGGATGAACCCATGAAATAAGTTGGATGGAATGGATACCTCAAGTAAAGATTCGAATGCAGCAAAAATGCAGAAGCAGCGAATTCAAGCATGCGTGATGTTCGAGCGAAGTGCATCAGGATATTTCAGCCGTCTACGAACATTTACGCTTCCCGACAGCGTGCCGTGTTTCCATGTAAAAAGATGCATGAGTGTCTTTGCGGTGAAGGCTCACAAGGATACTCTGCATGTTCCATGTTATGAGGGGAAGGTAAAGCACTGGATGGTGACGATGGTCACTGTTCAAAACAGGGTGATGGTAACTTGCGACTTTTATGATGGTTATTGTGAAAGTGAGGTGTTGGTCACTGGTGAAAATGAGATGATGGTCACTACTAAGAATGATTGGAGTCGAATAGATAGCTTTGTCCACAGTGTAGCTCCTCTACCTGTAAATGCGGTTGACTTGGGACCGCACCAGTGAGATTGAATGGGTAAATAATGAAGCAACTATGCATGTGACATTGTTTGGAAAAATATGAGGGATAAGAACTGTGAGGTTTATGCAACCAAAAAAGGTGGTACCATTGAGGTTTATACAACTTTAAAAAAGCGACACCATCGGAAGCAATTTGAAATCAGCAAGAACGAACTTAAGAAGTTGAAGGAATTCATCCACATATTAATATTAGAGTTTCATTGCCCTTACTGCACGCAAGTGCAGCAAACACTTTCATTACCCAAGTGCTTACAAAACCTCTGCCATAAGAATAGATAGGGCTGTTCTCCAGGAATCGTTTTGCACCTTCGCCAGTTGAATGTACCGGCTGCACCTGTGTATGAAACGTGGTGAGGTGTAGCTGCAGACAAGTGCTTCCGAGTGACCAAAAGTCTGCTTTTGGAGCAACTCGGAGCCAGTAATTGGTTGTGACCAATAATAATTCACAAATTTTTAGCATGCTTCGGTGCTCATAAGTTATAATGCATAGGTTATGGTTACAACACTCAAGAAACGAAATGCAAACTATACTCAGACGAATTTTGAATGCACTCTTTGACCAACACTTACCTACTGATTGATGCGGATGAGAGGATTTCGAAAATAAGGTCTTTTATGTAAATGCACAATTTGTGAAAGAAGAAGGATGCTGTTGAAATATCTTTTGGAATGATGTTCTTAACTGCTATTTTCTTGTGTAAACTAACTAATTCGCTTTTCGAGAGGTAACCAGCAGGATTCTCGGTAAGAGACCATTAGGTTTCTCGATAAGAAACCGATATTCGAAAGTTTTGAGAATTATTCCGCCTGATGTTTGCAACATGTGATTTTTTCAGCTCGCAGAAGCAGTTAGAGACCTTCGCTTTGAAACAGTTAGGTGGAACATTAGAAGACTAACAAACTGCGGAAGTTGAATAAAAAACAATGCAAGCAGTTGGGTGATAAATGTTGTGAACACGTCGATTAATCATCCAACGCATCTTTGTTAAGTTATTTGGGAACTATTTAAGCAAGGCAATTAATTCCACAGCAATCTCTATATGCTTCCTTCTTCTAAACGTTCATATAGTTTCGCCTTCGAAAAAGTCAAGGACCGGAACAAGTTTGGCATTATCGCTTTATCAGAAGTGCTTTCATTGTAAACAACAACATTCAGACAAAATCAATTCAGTGTATGGGACTATATATTCAACGTGAACATGATGTTAGGACTAACTGATAGAGAATCAGCGATCAAGGAAGCATGTCATGGCTAGATGACGGGGAATAGGCGAGCCGAGATCGTTTATCCTATCGGACTTATCCGGATCTAGATCGAGCACCGCTCATCTCGTTCGATCTATCCTCACCTCTCTTCTTTCTCCGCTTTCCTGATCAATAACATCCTGCGCACATCACTGAGTGCGCTAGACAAATAACGTAAGCCATAGACGCGTGGTTTGCGACAATTTCGATTTCACATGCTGCGCTTGTCGTCATAGCTGTTGCTTGCCATGGATTTTTGCTGTGTCGGGCTCTATAGTAGCGTCATGTCCTTGACTGTAAGTGAAATCTTTAGAATTACAGAACTGAGCTGCAAGAAGAAGATCTCCAATCCTAGCTCCTCCCCGCCCCCACCCCTACTCCGCCTCCACTCCTCCTCGCTTTCACCTTTTTGGATTTCATCAATTTCATTCGCCAGGAAACCGTTCTTCGCCTGGCCTCTATCATCCACAGTTTTATGCGCACAAGTTTGATGGCATAATTCGGAGTTCCAGGGATCATAACAGCGGGTCCACGAAGAACATCTTCCATTATACCGATTTGAACAAAATTTATGAAACGTTCTGTCGTGCATTATCTGTGGCCTTCTTCCGGAAATCGGTCCAAGATCCACTAAAAGCGGTTTCTATGACATTTCAATTTTCTTTTTGAGTAAAGCTACCGAAGACCCTGAAAAATTTTGCAGTAACAATGATATGAGACTAAGAGATAGTGGTAAGTACTGATTTTAACTTCATCGAGGATACGAGGGCAGATCTCAAAAAAAAAACGACTACTTTTCAATCCTGAGATGATCGGCTCCGGAACCAATGAGACCACAATTTCCGTAAGTAAATATGGAATATGACGTTGTAATGAGACGAAATTTGGAAGGGCAGGCTCTTTGAAAGCATCACGGCGGGGCACTTGAACATGGTCGCCATGCTTACAAATTATGCGTGAACGTTAGATCTATGGAAGTTCCCTCGTATGAAATGGCGAGCTTGCCATCAAATTTCGGGTCTTTCATATTTTGGAGCTGACAAGTGAGAGAATTCATAGCCCTCTAAGCAAAGTTCCCATTTTCACTGCCATGATCACTGATGCCATCGTACCAAAATTTTTGAGCGCATGGCCTATACCACTTTGCAGAAATCAAGTGTACTTTTCTCACACTGTTGTTACGGTTGCAGGTATATTGCACCAATTATTTAGACTCACGGCGTCATACTCATACTGTTCCTCCGCCAACTTGAATTTTTTAATTCCTTGCAGAAGATCTTCATGCTTGCTTTTTGGTCAGCCATCAAGTAAAGGATTTCAGCCACATCATTCTCACTGGAAAGACCGCGCCTCGTACACTTGCAGAAGGAGTTTCAACGAATGCTGCTGAACCTAACTACGCATCCCAAGCTCTGTGAAAGACATTTGGCCTTAAGCTTTTCTTGAAGAAACGCTATGACCCCCATTAGTTCAATGACCTCTTCAAGGCATCCCATCGTCTCCAGACCGTTTGCCAGCGCCAGCATCAACGTACGAAGGTCTGCAACGCAACTCCCTCCAAAACCACCCATCAAGCCGTAATATTTTGTCCGCGACTTTTCATTTCCATCAAACTAAAACAAGTCACAGTTTGAGGTCGTAAGTTGGCCGTTACCTCTGTCATCTAAATGCACCGCAAACATTTGGAACTGTCTGACCATCTTGGTGCCTGAATAATTTTTTCTAACCTAAGAATGCAATTTTTGAGAGAACTACCTCCGATGTATCAAATGGTTCCAGCAATAAGCGAATCCTTGACGTATCTTCTTTTCCAAATGTCAACACTGACCGACGCTTAACCGGCGCTTTCACGTCTCCAATATTATCTCTCGATGCTTTCAGCTGCCAACCTAGAGAAAGCGACGAACTAGTCTAAAGTTTGGGAGAACGAATCGGAGATCCGTCACAATCAGTACCCGCCTAGCCCATGACTGAGAAAGAAGCTTGGAGACGTATTCGACAGCATTAGCAACCTCAATGCAGCATTTATTCAATGGGTAATCGTCAGCTTCATCACCTGATCATCTCACAACCCTTTAAACATCGTTGGCCTTGCACGTCACCTTATCGAGTGATTTCGACAGCTGATTGGTTCCGCTGGCTGTACAGATTTCAGGCGTTTAACAGCGTGTGTTGTGTTAAGACCTACTAGTTCACACTTGTCATATCACGGGCGCTTGTCGCTTCTTTGAGTCTCGTCGTAAATTTGCTATACCGGACGCAGTAAGCTGCGATGTCTGCTGTATTGCCAGATAGCTTGATAATCACTCAGTTCGAAAGCGTTGGACAGTAACCGCCCTGCAATGCCGAAAACTGTAAGATACCCTACTTCAAGAAAAAGTAGACGCGAATGTGACTTGCTGCGCGTCGTTTAAAAAAGTTACTTCCGCCTACCTTTCCTGCATCAGTAATTTAAAATCATCAAATTTTCTGGGGATTCCCAATTAAAAGGCCGTCAGTGAAAGAAAACACAATTTATTCAAGCCACAGAATACAACGACTAAGCAAATATGTTCCTATTTAGTTGCAGGCGCATGCTAAAGTGAAGTATACGCACTCTATGAAAACTGCTTTTGCATAACCCCTAACGGACTGAAATAGAGAAAACACAACCCGACTTTGCCTTGCCTTCAGTTTTTTTCCATCGGCCTGACTTCAACACATGAGAATGGAGTGTATTTGGCCTTCCTCCTTCTTTTTTTCCTCTTCGTTCAGAAAAAGTTGCTGTCCTCAACGAACAAATGGGAACTAATTCCAATAGAGCCATATTATTTGCATTTTCTTTGCAGAGTTATCACGGAGAGTTTTCATAGCAATTCAATGAGTGATTTGGGAGTTTCACTGTACGCAGTCAGTCAGCCTCCTTTCTGCGCATTGATCAATTGCATTGCACTTGTCCGTTTAGTGTTTTTTCGGTTCACCAAGTGGGCGTCTTCTTTTTTCATTGACAACATTAAAGATGATGCTAGTGATCCGCATTCCATCTGCATGTTGCTTTCCCTCTTTGTCTAGCCTTCAAATGATCGAGCACCTCATCGTCTATCCTCACTATTTTCGTTCTTTTGGCAAATAGAAGCGTGAGAGTAGTGTCTGTGTCTCACTTGAGTTTCCAACTTTTTTTGGAAGAAAGCATATCACCATTGAATTACGATTGTTAGGTCTGCTTATCTTCATGGCACCGAACCACTCTATGAAAATGTCGAGATTTTTTTGCACTGAATGAGAACTTTTTGCAGGGTTGGTGACGTACTCATACGACGGAATAATCAAAAATTAGGTCCAATATAGCAAAGTGTGTATTGCATCAGCTAATAAAGTGGACAACTTTTAAACGGTTGTCTCCAACGGGAAGCTTTTCGATCTCATATTAGCTCAGTGCTATTTAATATGTCGAAGGACGTTCCTGAGACATGCAGTCCTGGCTGTCGTCGGACAGCTTTTTTAATATACACATTCCTTCACTTAGAAAAACCAATTTCATTTCAAATAAATAAATAAATGATTTGAAACCTCAAAGCGATTCCTGCAGTATTTTCTTGTTATGCTGCGTGATATGCCAGCAAATACTTGAAATCTACGTAGAGTATATTTAATGTTGGTGGAAACAAGCTGCTCGAAATTTGTTGGATACCATACTGAATACAATATTTCTGCGTTGAAAGTTCCCTTCCATTCCACTGACGAAATGTGGATTATATGCTCTAAAGTTTAAAAAATTCAAATGTTTAATATATGCATAAATTACGCCGCCTCCAGATGCGGAACACCTATATTAACACACAAATGTACTGGTTACGACATTAAGATGCGTGCGTATGCTCACCGGGTACGTCGGTGCTCCTATCGTTAGTGTATTGACACATCTTGGCTTTGTCTCCTTCGCCTTGATCTTCGAACCTTTCGCTCTTCAACGACAACTTCACAGCATTTGAGAATTCGTAAGGGTTCCCACAGAACCCCGTTAAGTGGAGATTGCAACCGCCACTTCTCATGCCTTTACCCAAACTTTCCATCAAAGTAGATCGCCAACAACCGTCAAAGACTAGTTATTGAATCGATTGTTACCGATGTGGTTTTACAGGATAGAGGAAAGCTGTCCTAATCAATGCGGGTGAAGTTAAAGTGCGCGTTGTGCTCATCTTAACTGGTAGAATCTTTGCCGATATGAATTTTGAATTAGCATATACTTCCGTTTTATGTTCGAACAAGCAGACAGGAGGGCGTCGGAAAATATATCTTTTATATCCTATCTCGTCAATTGACTGGTTGAGCAGATTCACAAAGATTAATGGTGGAGCACAATAAAAGATTTGCCACCATAAGATGTTTTTTGATTCGCACTCAGTAACCGGTTTCATCGATCACCAAAGAACAGTAAATGTGCTCGGTGATGAGTCGATATTTTAACCGATCTGCACAAATCTAATGCTTCACTCGTTTGCTTTCAATCGAGCTGAAGAAAAAATGCTTGTAGACTGATTGAAATGTTGGCCGATTTGACCTCCCTTCGAATGGATTTAACAATTTTCAAAGCCGTTGGATCAATAAAATCTTTTAAACCTCATGTATCTGAATAAGTGACAGCACATAACCCCAAATTATGAGGCACCTTATACTCAGCTCTCCTAATTCCAGTTTCGGCCACTGTGGTGTTAAAGGTACCTGGCAGATAGGCAGACTCCCATAGGTGTATACGCGCGGATGTGGTGTCGTCTGTAATGTTCTGCAACGACGTCCCCAATACAAATTATTTCAAATCTCTATCAATCCCTTTCAACACGAGTTTGTTCATACCGCTGCAATAATAGGACGACCTCTTTGATAACACGTTTCTTTCGCGACAAGCGAACACTTCAGCAGAAACTGTTTTTTAGGCAATGCGATATCTTTCATTCAATTCCCAAAATTTCTATTGGCCACAAACGTTGATGGCTCGTGGAGGTTGCAATCAGAGGCAGTGATGGCGGGGCTTAAAGGTCAGCAGCGTTTCAGTGATCCTATTGTGCGCTTCACACCCGGCATAAGTTATCGCCACAACTTTAGTGTTTCAAAGACTAAGACTGTAGGACAAGCGAACGCGTAAATGAATGGCCACATCACGTAGCATCGCGTTGTTTGAGGAAACTTGTGAAAATACAGGAGAGAGGAATTGGTAGAGATTTGAAGTAATCTTTAGATGCCAGATTCGACAACGTCGCTAGGAGTGATACACTACGCAGCACGGAGAGGCTATAGGTGTTTTGTGAAATTCGAAGAACTCTTTCAAATCGATATGGCAATGAAGCAATGAGCGTGATCATTGGGCAGGACTATGTAATCGTAAGAAGGCGCCGAACTCTCACCGACAATGGCGGCAATTTGAACAATATTCTGGCCACTGTTTTCCTACTGCTTTTGCACATTTCAGTGACCCCACCATGTATGAGGATCCATGAAAATCGTTTTTTACACTCTCACGGATGCAGCATGGCCTTATCGTTTCCAAATGCAAGTAATTTGAGCGGTAGTAGAGGAGCCTGTTCAGTGCGCGCTTGCACCGCAAAGTTTTGTAACCATGGCAGCGGTGGTTGCAAAGTTGAGTCCAACGAACAGACAAACAGACATTCACTTATATGTGCGCGCAGACATCACATCGTTAGTACGTCCCTTTCCAGGTGCATACCTATGGATTTACCGAGCCTGCTAACGGTATGTGCATAACTGTTTGACAAAGTCTTGTTATTTCGTAAACCTTCGTAGAATTATGCAATGGCCTATTGTGGCATCATTTTTCTGTATGTTTATGTGTTTGGGTACGTATGTCTGAATTACAGGATGTCTTGGAACATCTTATAATATCATGGCCATTATTTTGCTGTCTGCTCTTGGAACTTAAAGATCCCGTCGAACTTACAAAATAAATATGTTCTGAAGACAGGTGATACTGCTGTAATGTAGGTTTTTATTGAGATTTAATGAGCTGGCCTTCGTTCATTGGAAATTTCCATGATTTTGCAGTTGTTACCTACCTTAAAGAGGCGATCTCACAACTTTTTGAGAACTCTTTGTCTTCTGCATGTTTATGAGAGTTTTTTGCACATCGCTGTGATATTTCCGCCAATTCGTTCATTCGTCATATTTTCTAGAGACTTTTCGCAAAACCATTCAAAGCTTTTTTTCTGCCAACCTTCCACCCTGCCTGTCTTCTTCCAAAAGAATCGCCTTTTCTCTTCCACCAAGTTTGCGTGAACCTGCACTTCCTGATGTTCTGTTAGGTGCTGTAAAGTAAATTTGTAAACGATACTATGAAGTCAGTTCACTTTCATCGAGAAAGTCGTAGATTTCACGGGAGTTGTTGATAGGGGCAAATAAGACTAGCCGCGGACCCCCTCAACGTTTCTTGCTTCATTATGCTGATGAGACGTAGGCTTAACTTGATTGCGCTATAGACTGTAACAGTTGACTTTTAAGCTGGATGGCGTTGTTTTAATGGCCGTAGACCGCACCTTCGAATCGAGGATAGCTTTTAGATTTTCACCGCCTTTCTAGGGGTTGGATCATCATATCTAAGCGAAGTATGTTGCAATTCTGGTCTTCCTCAGAGAAGTTATATACTGCAAATAGTTGTATTTATGGAGAGGGGGCGTTATATAAGAATGTTATATAAGAATATCACAGCGCATATTGCCATATATTCTTTCAAAGAAATTTCTGCATAATATTTTGAAACTCGGCGAGGAAAGCACACAGCGGCACACATTCGACGACCGATAGATGGATGTATCGACGACAATTTTATCTTTGGTGATGTTCGTTTATTGCGTGTTTCGACCGGTGGAGAAACCAACAGCTGATCAAAAATTCCCCATTCGAACTGCATTTTTCGCGAACAAAAAGCACTTTCCGATCGAACCGATTGATAACATTTCTTGATAAATTCCAGCTTTCTTTGAATGCTACACAATCGAAACAGCGACCACTTTGTGCAGATTCGCATGTTGAGTGCGGAAATTGTGCAGAAAATATTCATTTTACAAATGTCTTTTGCCTTCAAACGGTGCTTTCCAAACTGAGACTCACAATAGTTCGAGCAAATGCAATAAGCCTCCTTTGTGAATTGCATGGATGAGAAGGAAGCTGAGTCAGCATGAGTTGTGAGCGCATTCTGGTGGCCGAACATTCCGACAATTCAAAAGAATATAAAGAAATTTTCGAGGCAGCACTCATTTTGGAACATTCACGGGCATGTGAAAACGTTCAGCGATATAGTCTCAAATAGTTTGGGCGACGCATCTTGACGAGTGAGGTACGCATCATCTTTGATTTGTTTATGTATTTTTCCTGCAACTTGATTATCTCGATGCCTTTGTTTCAGAAACGTATTTAAAACAGTGATAGAGAGCTCTGTTGTATTCGCAGAGGTGACTATATTATGGAAACATCTCAAGATGTAGTCCCCTAAGGGCTTCCAAGCCACTTTGAATGATATATCAGAACGGGTCTAAATATAACACTTATGGGCATTCAAGCTAATAATTGAAACTTATTTGTCCAACTCTTTTGCATCCTTTTACGATAAATTATTTTGCTTACCTGTCTTGCCAGTGAGTATATACGGACCATGATCTCTTATATTAGCAGAGCCGCAAAGAATCTGCTTATCTGACTGTTATTTAACTGCTATGCGAGAATTTAAAATAAACACCAAACTTCATCATGTCGTTGCCATGAAACTATTCCATAACTGACTGTAACTTCTCCAAATATGATTCCTGGGATTTATTTAAGTCCATATTGGCTTATACTTACTTACGCTGCTTGTAGTTCGGATTTTATAGGTTCATTTCCTTTATCAACTATCTAGACACCTCTTTGTAGGAATGCAATTGTGTTTGTCTGTCATGTTACTTTTTCTCAACACTAGCCAGCAATGTGTGTCTTGATTATCTTTTCTTGTGTGATTTTTCTCCATCTATTTCCGCCTCTCTCTCCTAATCGTGGAGTTTGCTCAATATCGGCAGTTTTTTCTCACCTTGAGCACCTTAAAAAACGATGTTGAGCCGCTGCAACGGTGACCGTTCATTTCCATCAAGAAATTGATGAGACATGTTTAATTTACCGTGAGCGACACAGATCACAAGAATTATGTCATGTTCTTCTATACGCAGAAAAGGATTTGAACAATTAGGCTCATGAGTTGGCGCATTCCTTTTCTATTTGTAACACATGAGGTTGTGATACAATGTACCTCTAGGGTTTTGATGCCACATATACCATTCGGGAGTGCTTCCGCAAGAGGCTAAGAAGAAAAAGACTTCGTTTTCCGCTTTGAGGCCCATTTCACCAAAGGTAGCGAACACGAACACAGTAAAGCAACACAGCGTCGTCGAGGCTGTTTGGAAGGACGAGAAAACCGAGTTATACCCAAGGTTCAGAGTGTTAGAAAATATGCAGTTGGAAATAAGCAGCAAGGCGGAGTCGGACGTTTTCTTCGAATTTGACCATTTTGTTTCAGAAATTTCTTTTCAACATGTTGTGGCTACAAAGCCTAAGGTGCGGAAATCTGAAAAAGAAAACAAACTTATGTTGAGG
>JAARMF010000098.1:28848-43494 GCA_022844705.1 Toxascaris leonina
TATATATATATGCAAATGCAGGTGTAGCTCCCCACGCAAATAAGCAACAGGCTGATGAACTTGTGGGGCAGCTGAGCAAAAAAATTAGAAAAGTAATGATTTGGCGTCTTTCAGGAAGTGGTTTTCAACGATGTAATATTGCGGAAAAGTATAGTACTGCATTCAGGCAGTAAAAAACGAAAGTTAAAAACGAAAGTTAATGTTATTTACACCAGCTGATTTGACAAACGTTCGGAAGTGTTAAAGAACTACAAAATGCCTCAATCCTGGAAAATGCGCCGCAGAGCATCGTTTTCTTTGCGCCCAATCTCAAAGTATCACCACGATCCGAAAACAAATTTTGCATTGATTCATTCAACTGTTTTCAAACGCTTTGTGATACACGTGTTCCTCAATCGCCCTTTCGTTCCTTCTGAGCAACCTCTCCTACCCTAATCTTCCATACGCTATATTCTTCTTTATTTCAATGAATTATATTAATTTTCGACACTGATTCCTTACTTTGTTCTTCGAATTTCCAGTATCGCAACCTAATGCATCCTTCGCATAAGGTAGCGCTGCGTTGCGTGGAAGAAATGGAACACACCTTCAACCCTCTAGATTTACGTCCTTCACCAAGACGACATAATGTGATAGAAAGATGACGACGACCAAAAGCATTCGGTTGTAGCCGGGTGGATTTCAAAAATGTCGGTCGGTTCTGACCGATCGCATTCTGTAAAAATCAACTTTCTGCTGCAGTGACAGTAAGTGAACAAAGAGGAGGAGATAAATTTCTTTGGGAAAAAATGGCTTAAATTTTGGCTTGTCATCGAAATTGGATCGGTCAGTTACCGCCGATTTCAGTCATGTGAGCAATCTTTGTGAGAGCAGAGTTATTTTTTGTCCACAAAGACTTTCCCGCCGATCTAATCATTTGTCAGTTGGTAATCAGTTGATGTAGTTGCGTGAGGTACAGTTGAAGGGTAGAGCATCACTGTAGTGTTTAGCACTCAACATTTCGCGAGGATGAAACGAACAAATGAACTGCACAAAAGCCTGCCGTACAAGTGCATTGCGCTTTTGTTGCATCTCTGATGAATGAACGTGAACTTCCATATTTCACTGTGACCCACAGTTTTTTGATGCTAATAAAACAGCTATTTACTCTTCAAAGCAATCAGGGGTTGCTGCGACATCTCAACAAGAAAGGCACGCTCAGCTTGCATCTAATTGTTTGCGGATAAAATGCGCTTACAAATTTTATGCCAACTTTCGATGCGAACGGTTCATATGAATGAGAACGCCAAAAAATTAAGACTTTGAGGCGATCAGTGTTTGCGCGGTTGATCTGCAAAAGAACTTTGACAGACCAAATTTATCACTACAAGTTGTAGGCTGTAGCGATAAATGATGGAGGCGGCATCATGGAAAGGACATCATGGAGGAATATGATAGATGCGGTAAAGTTGTGTCCTATGTGGTTGCCAAAATGGCCGGATCAGTGATAAATTTACTGGTCTCGTTTCGTGAAATGTGACGTTCGAGGACGGGGCAGACACCTCCAGCAATTTTTTAAGTTCAGGAAATGACAAATACGATGATAATTCTCGAGGGTTATGGGCATTTGCAACTTCTAAATCATGGTGTAATACACTGTAAAATGCTGCGCCTTAAAACATAACGTTACATCATAGTTGTATGGCAAGAGAGTATATTATGGCATATTTCAAGAAATGTTCATGACTAAGGTATGCTTGCGCTATACCATACTCTCTTGCCATAAAACTCCACTTTTAGGCACCTTTCAAGTGCACTTCAACCAGCAGATAGAACTATGCCCGGAGTCGAGTTGGAATGAAATATAAAGTTCGCTCAAAAAATATGACTCTCTAGGCTGTTTCAACTCCCGAGGTTCAGCAAGGGAGATGTGGCAACACGCGTTGGCGATTCCTTCGTCCGTATCGATGTACTTACTAATGATTTGTGAAGCTGTTGGCCGAAACTGCTCAATCGAATGCGAAAATTCGTTGTATAGAGGGTGAGGGATTATGGACCTGACACGTTCTCTAGAGATTAGCGACGCGAACGATACCACCGTTAGTATTATTCAGCAGCATCAGAACGTTACACTTGGTGCGTGGCAGTGGTCGTTGTGATACTCAAAGAGGCGTTCAATCTCTGAATGCTTGATATATTTCATACTCTTTAGGTGAGCTATAGTGGTTTATGTGTATAGAGATGGGGAACAGAAGTGTGTGAAGAGCAGAAGGATGCTTCGGTATCATGAGGTTCGAAACTGAGAGAGGAAAAGATTAAAGAAAAGAAGGAGTGAAAAGCTCTCATGAGAGAAAAATAAAAAAGGTGGGGGACTTCACATTTTTACATGATAGCTAATATTTGAAACTGTACGGATTATAAAGCAAGAAAATCAATCCAGAAATAATAAAGTTATTCCTGGGGAACTTAGTTCTCAGTTAACCTCTATCATCTTAGTTAAATCTCTGTCATAGTTTGGGTTTTTTAGTTAAATCTCTATCATACTTTGAGTTTACATGCAGTATAGGAAGAAAATTTCTACACCCGGCTTAGGGAATTGCTGGATTCGAATTTCTTAAAAAATGTAACAAAAAAATCTGCTTCTTACATCGCTTGAACACGCGATATAAGCTTCTTATATCTGCTTCTTATATCGCTACAATCATTCATCTAAAATCTTCTAGCAAAAAGCATTCGAGCCACAGGAATCGAGCAAAAAACGGAATGCTTTCAAAGCACGTCGCACAATTTTTCAAGGCACATTGCACCATTTTTAGCACGTTGCAAGACGTTTTCCCTAACGCTATCTCCGAGTCGAGCATGATTTATTACTAAAATGAACGTTGAGATGGATTTGTACTGGACTGTTCTCTGGAGGAATCCGATTCTCACCAAACTTCTTGGACTAATTATGCATGGGAAGCTAGAACATGTTTCCTTAAAAAGAAGCCAGAGAGGAGAGTCTTGCCCGCTGCGAGATTCAATTTGAGAATGTTCGCAGAGAAGTTGCGTTTCACAATTTTGGATGTCCTAAGCACGGAGATGCAAATGTGATGTACTTCAGAAGCAAAAAACGAAAGGTTTCTCGGCCAGCTGTGAGATGCGCCTGCCAGGTGTTCAGATCTTCCTGGAGTTACACCGTGCCGTTAGTGTTTCGCAAAACCGAATTTAACAGAACGTTTTTGAGGCATGCATCTTCCGTTGATTCTCAAGTGTTCAGATTGCAATCGGAATTCGTGACCGGTTGTTCTCGAGTATGGATGTATCAAGTAGTAAAAGCAGAATATGTAGTTTTTACATCTGCCCAAGGAAGGCAATTGAATCTAGTACAGAAGTTGAATCGATTCAAACCCGAATCACAGGTTTTAAACCGATTAGAGATTTCCAACCGGTTTCTCGGCCTGTTGAAACAGTGAAACCGTGCTAAGACGATTTTTAGAAGCAGTCGCTGAATGTTGGCTCTGGAATGTTGGCGTCGTCGCGAACCTTTGCGGCTGGGGATGTGATAGCTATATATGGCGTTGCTTTTTGCTTATCAAACCACTCTTGGTGGGACCGTTGAAATAGATGCAAAACGCGACGGAGAGCATTCAAGCATGGAGACGCGGAACTGTGATTGATTAATCATATGAGCGCAACTGTAAGAAATGTAGTGATAGGTGTTCTTCTAATATGGAAGTAGCAGTAAGTCATACGTGAGTGCAAAGAAAAAAATCTTAGTAAGTAGATGTTCCTTTTATCGAACGAATTCCCGGAAACGTGAAATTTCTCGAACTGTCTTAAATGACATTAAATACCACGAGTTCCGCATTACTAGACGAAATCGCAGATGTGTTTCTCGCTTCGTTCTCCGTAAGATTGTTCGAGTCAAATTTTGAAAGATGCTCCAGGAAAACTCAAATGTATCCTCCACAAATATCAAATATGCCACTTCCTCGTTTCGTTCCCGTTCGTCGATGCTAAATGCGACAGAAGCTTCTCCGCTTTGCTTACGCCATTATGTACGCCACGTGACGATAGATGACTGCACATCGTTGTTTCGTATCATTTCGGTACGCTGTGCGACTAGCACAACATAACGCCATCCGACATTAATGCTTTTAATCATTGCTCAAACAGGGAGTGAAGTGGTGACTTTGTGCTCTACTTTGAAGGCAGACTGATTCGTGCGGAAAGTTTCTATATGCCTGCTAGTGAGACTGTAGGCTGACTCCTTCATGAAGCGTTAAACATTCTGCAATGTTTTCGAAAGCAACGTTTCCGTAGGCAATGTGCCATTTAGATGTCGGTGTTTCCACCGAGGTCGATGATGTTATTTGGGTGAGGGTACTGCCGAGTGCCATCCATAACTAGACAGAAAAGGCTATTTCGAATGACGCCACCTGAAGCTAGACGTTGATTATCGGATGTGGCGACTTTCAAAGAGAAAATATCCTGACTACTTTCATGAGTGACGTTGCGATGTGGAATTTCCACGTGTTAACGGGAATCAGTGAATTTCTTCTCAGTTTATGCACGAACTTCGAAGGAGATATCTGAAGCATCGCAACAATACAATGGACGAATGCACACTTTGGGCATCAGTGCTCTATGAAAAAGATTTCATTTGAATTTGGCAGTGAAAATACTCTTTTTCCATACTTATTCCATGCAATTTTTTCTCCTTCAGTTCATCATTTCGAGTCAAAGATCGCTGTGCAGAAAAAGCCCCAAAGTGCATCTGCGTAAATGAAAAGCAACTCACTTGCTGTGTTCGTGTATCGTGGTCTATGCGCCATACTGTAAGAATGACTGTTTATTTCAAATCGTAATCGTTGAAGGAAATTCTCAAACGGGGATGGCTCAATGAGTGAAAGTTATCTCAAAATTCATTTGAAAATGTGTGAGAATATGCGGAATTCAGAAGAGAACACTAGCAAATAATTGCTCATAGATGCTTAAAATGGTTGTTTTCTTGCTGGAATAAACGAAGAGCTTATTCAGATATAGAATAGCTTATAATTATACACAGCAAGCAATGAAATAAAACTCGATCACTCATATAAGCGGAAATGAGTACGCTTTGGAGTTTTTTCTTTGAGATGGCAGAATTCGTAAGCCAGTGAATATTCTTCTCAGTGCTACGACGATCTGATACTAGCAGCCTGGTAGCATAAAGTTAGTGAATTGTGCTGAGAATCATTCTAAAGGTCGCAGTAGCGCTTCAAAAGATTTCCTGCTGCTAGCGCATCACTGCAGCATTTTATAAATGTTTTCTTACTTCATATTTGGTCAGTAAATCACTAAATCGACATACTATCACGTCAACTGTGTTTTTATGATGGCATTCTATCAGGATGCTTTCTAAAAACAATTCACGTGTTTACTGGGAGAATCATGTGTACTGCATCATAATGAAAAAGTTGTTCGGTATGATGAAGTGTCAAAACGATGCGGAATTTTTCAAAAACATTAGTGCTAGTTCAAGAAAATTGCACTTGCAACAATCATTGAAAACTTCTATCCAATTAGCTGTGGTTTGTGACGCGCCTGTTCCTTTGCTTCGGCATTTATCTACTCTCTAGAGATCCCACTGCATCGGATTTAACACCGTCAAACTGGAATTTAATTTTGTAAAGGAAATTCCCCTTCACATTTATGTGTTTGATGATTTGTATGTGATTGTGAGATGAGTGCAATTTGTGAAGTACAATTATTTCGATTGTATTTCGTTGAAATAGTGGCCATCTATCCATTTTACTTTGCTTAGAATTCTCGTCTTTTTCCAATTATTAGACTTAAAAGAGCCATGCGCGCCATCTTCTGAATCTGTACAGATGCGGATAGTTTGTGCGGGAAGAGGACTTCCGGCCAGGGTGGTGACCCTATCGAGGAGCGATTTATTGGGATCCGGATCTCCTCGAAAAAGTTGGAGAGAAAGCCGACGCGACGTACCACATTGCGTACAAGTCGCATAAGATCCGAAAATCGAATTTCTAGGTCAGGGATCAGCGCAACACTTTGTGAGTGTTTATGTAATTCTGCGAGTGACCAAGTCAGTGGGATGAGGTGCTACAAAGTGGAGCGTTTTACATGTTTCGGAAAGGATGACGAACTATCAGGTGGAATTGAAGTTTGTTTTGCTAAGAACCTTCTTTAAACTAGAGACTTAGACATAAACTGTGGCAATAAAAGAACAAGAAAATGTGAACTAGCCAAGTCTTCAATTTGATCCTGATATATGCGCGATCAGCTGCTTGTCCTGAAACATAGGCTGACCATTTTTGTTCCCTGCATGTCCAAAGCGAAAGCTGCTCATCGAGCGTGTTTCGGCGAGTTCTCAGTCTCGAAGATAGTTCCATCTATTCACTCTTCGAAACTGGTCTGACCACATATTCCGATCCTTGTCGGAGTCGAGGCTAACGTTGCAAGATTGTCGCGATAGTAGCCTTCCCGTCTGCTTTCCACGCTATGCATTAACCATGAAGTCATTTGCAGTTCTTGGATATTGTTATACAATAAAGATTTTTTCTGTCAGTTCACTGTTTCGCACCTGTGTAGAACAAATCACCACGATGCGTGCATATATGTGTTTGTGCATCTTTGCACGTCTGTTCGTTTCAGCTCTTGAATCACTAAAGTTAGCGATACGAAAGTTGTTTTCCATAATGTGCGCGATGTCAAGATCTGACTCATCAGATGTCGCGCTGAACGATCAAATACGAGAGGAGTTCTTGGCATTAAAACTATAAGAACTTTGCATATATTTCACATCAGTCGCTTTATAGTGAAAGCGATTGCTTTGTTGGTTTGTGCAGCGTGTCTCATCGACCATAATAGCAGGGTGGATTTTCAAATATATTATTTGCTTATGTTTTATGAAACTGATTGGCTAAGCGATGGTGTAATACAAGCGCATGTCGTACCGCCTTGTTTGAGATATTTCCTGCGTTGTTTATGCAATCCGAACATTCTGACTCGTTCCCCCTGCAGGTTGCATTTCAAATAAAGTGTATAGGGTTCCAGGGATGCATTCAGCAGTTTCCTCCGCAGTGACTACCTTCTATATCATATTAAGCAAGTGCAATTGATAACTTGTTTTATAAAAAAGAGTTTAACGAAGCGCCGAGTTGCAGAATTCCCCGAATAGTCGATCCTCTTCTACGGCTAAAATTCACCCGTCAGATGGGCATCCTTTGAAGTTGCCCTCAATTCGGTCGCTTCCGGTTCTGTCTAAAATTTTGGGCAACCAACAAAGTTCTGTCCGGTCAAGCATCGAAATTCTCGGGTGAGTTTTGATGAGCAGGCAGATTTAGTTGCAACACTTTCTCCTTCAGAACATATTGTGCTGGCAAAGTAGTTGAGCAGATTCAGCGTGCGGCACTCGGGTTCATCAAATATCCAGCTAAACCCAACCACCTGCAACAGCGCGATGGCTTTTTGGAAAACTACAAAATTTTTTGTTTATTTGTAAAATGTAAGTGGGACTTATGGAGCTATTGACAGAGTGAAGGTTTTGAATTGCGGTGTATTATCTTTGGCTTTTCTCCCAAAAACTGCATCTACGATAGGCGTGACATAGTCCATGCACTTTTGGGTCATGTAATCACGAAAACGGTGAAAACACACTATATATAGCATTGCAGACACGCATGTTCTGCACCAGAAATCCCATAGAAACGTTCACTATCTCTTCTCCCACCCCCTCTTCGGTCACTGCTTGTGAGGGTAAAAAATTCTTCATTTCTGTTGTTCAGGGTTATTGATTGAGGATAATGTAAAACTTTTTGCAGATCGATACACATTAGTAGATATTTCAATAATTGGTTATTGCATTTGCTGTTCTAAATCAAAGATCGACTTGTTCGTTGTTTTCCACATTTCTAACCAGTGGCGATATATTTATTAATTTCAGTTTCTTCGTAATCTGTACATTTGATGTAAAATTATACTGCAAGAAGTGTGTGATTGGCTATCTTTTTCTTTGGTTGCATATGTGTAGTCGTATTGTAATTTCTGCTAACAAATCTCCAAACCTACTGCAGTGAAATTCTGCGAGCATAATCTGTGCCACTGAGAGGCTTGACCTCAAAATTGCTTCAAGTCATATTCTCTTATGTGGTGAAAAAATTTTACCTGAGATGAAAAATTCTGCGAGCCAATTTGCTTTTGGGCACTGACGAAACGAGTATCAAAATGATGTTGCCACACTAATTTCACCAGATCTGTCTTTCTGGTCATTTTGATAAATACCATGCTTTGATCATTGTTTCCGCATCCAGTTGGAATGTTGAGCTGGGTTGCAAAATGGCGTCATGCTGGTAAGCTTCGTTGCTTGTATAGAAATGGAATTCATTTTCCCGCTTCATGCTTCATACGAGCTCCGTTTCATTTGCATTGCTTTGCATGAATCGTGGTTATTGGTACTTGAGCAAATATTCACCTTTTACCTTACGTAGCTCGCACTTCCTTGTGCTTGCCACTCAGATCTTTGTTTCGATGTTCTGAGGTGGAATCCTTTCGTTTGCGAATTATTTTCTGTTTCACAGGGAACGTCTAATCTTGAGTTTTTGGCGATAGTTGTTCATTTCGGACGGAGCGCATCTTAATTCAACGAGGTACGATGCTTCCTTTTTGTCATATTGCGGTTAAGAATTCTCCTTCTTAGCCTTTTCCAGATCGAGTATTCCTTTAGACGATTTTGCTACATAGCGATGATTTTCGTGCTAATAATTGTGTTTTCATATTGTTTACTAATTGATAACCGACGAGTTTGAGCTGATAAGGCGCATGTTGCCTGGGTGATTTGCGACCTAATTAGCCACCATTGTCACTTGATCACTTGATCACTTGATTGACCGGACTGTCGAACGTCGATGACGCTGCCGGTCACAATGCGCTTCCATTAGGGTACCGAGGCCCGTGGTTTTGCATTGTTCTAGCCAATAAATGACGCCACCCCGCTAGCCAGGCGAGCAGGCCACTTATATATATATATATATATATATATATNAGTAGCCGCCCAACGACACCGACAACAATTGGTTCACGTCCGTTGGTTCACGCCTGCTTATTCAGCATATTCGCAGGCGACCGTCATATCTGACGGTCCTTCGCGACCCTTCCACCGCATCGAGCTGAGCGGTAGGAAACCGACCGCTCAGTAGCCGCCCAACGACACCGACAACCAGCCACCATTGTACTCTCCTCATTCTATTTACTTCAATAAACTTATGCTTCATAGCACTCTTATTTGGTTGCATTGCTATCTGAATGCATGCTTGGCTTTCCATGATGAGATTTCGGTGCGCTTGAGATATGCTGCCTATCATTACATAAATAAATATTTGTATTATATATATATATATATATATATATATATATATGATCATTCGTTATTCTTGCTTGACCGCTTGATCATAAACATATTTTTAATGTATATGTACAGGCGTAAACGTGGTGTTTTCAAGATATGTTCATATTTATGGCATTTCTCGTCATTAAATACAATATGTGCACTTTGGATCGCAGGCAGCAGGATTTGTATGGGCATAGTAAGTTGAGGTGTGTCGACGTTGACATGACAACGCTAACACACTGCCCAAAGTACAAAACTAAAAACTACCGAAATTCATCATCGTTTGCATGTGTACCATGCAAACAGCTTCGCTCATGGTTGCGTTGCTGAAAATATCTCTCCTTTGTAGTTTTGATGCGAACCATCGCACTGTATGCGATACTTCCGTAGTAATTGCTGTTAATTTTGGACAGTGCTTTCTGATTTTCAATTGCATTCGTTAGGCAGCTCAAAACTTTAAACATTATGTTCCCCTCAATGTCTTAGAGTGTCCCGATGTGCCAGATCCCTCTTCCTCACCCGTAGGCTTGAATTATCTCCCTCCCGCTGTTGAAAACTCAAACTGGCTGCCTCCCTTTGTCAAACCTTTTTGACGACGTAGTTTCACCTAATTACCATGCAGAGTTTCTTTTGCGCCTAGTAATTCCATCGTCATACTCTTAAAACTCAAGAAAGGAAATAACCTGACGGGCGACCGAACACCGCATGCACTTTTTTCGCTGTTCGCTAAATTAGTTCATTAGGTTGCAAAAACTTATAAAATGAGCTCGACAAGCATTAATTTCAGCATTTCAGCAACATTGAACGATCTGTTAACTCAAAAAACGAGTGAACTGGGCGCAAATCTTGCGATCAAAAAATAAACGCCTATGCTCGCAACTTTGCTGCAAATCGCAAATGGATTCTTTTCTTTTCCCAACCAGCTGCTTTGTATTTGTGTTCACCGGCAGTTCAACATGAAGAGAGCGGCGGGTGGAGAGATGGGCTGCTCGTAGAGTAATCGGAGAAACTAGAGAAGAATGAAGATGGCTGGCTTCCGAGTCAAACTGTATTCCACCCCAGTTAGCTGGCGATGAGTATAGAGGAGCTGAGAGTACGCGATTCTATGCTAATGAGGCAAGACAATTATGGACATGTCAGATATACATGGATGGTGGTTTTCTTGAGGACAGTATTCGTTCTGCTTGAGATGCAGTTATGTTTGCACGTTTGAAATGACCTTTATACATGCATAGAAAAGATATGGCGATTCTTCTGACTCTCCAACTTTCCTTTCCCATTTTTTCAATTATACATGCAACGATTCTGGGCAAGTGGCCGCCGCAATTCACTTGTTATTGATGGGAATTTTCGTCTTGTCTCGAGACTGCCTCCTAGCTGGAGAAGCTCATATATTTTCCAACGAATTTCACTCATCGGGAGTAGGATGTCATATTGCGCCATCTACTAGAATTTTTACACAATAATTGATGGCCTCATTCATTGCCATAGCCAACAGTGATAAGGGATTGCTGCATCCGTCTTTGTCGCTGCTTTTTTGCTACAGTGCATTCGTATGCTTTTTCGACAGAAAATTCTAGTTGTGAAATCTGTCAAACTACCTTATTTCCTTTGCATAATTCATTGCTCTCGAAGAATACCGTGAGATTACTGTTTACATGAAAATAAAGTGAATTAACTCGCGCAAGAATAGCTCCACTGAGCAGTAATGAATTTCATTAATTTACTGAGGTAAAGCTGTGAAAAAACAAGCCTTTAAATTCCTTCCGTTGATTTCCACCCCATTTAGATTTGCGCTTTTCATTTGCCGTAATCCCTTATCGCAATGAACAAATGCGATAAGAGCAAATAAATAATTTCGGACTTCAGACTCGACACTATCTAGCAGTGTTGAGTTCAAATCCGATCGTAGTTAATTGTTTGTTTTGGTTTTGTTTTTGTTTTTTTTTCTTGAGATCAGCGATATCCAATGGTTACATCCGTAATAACCATGCTGAGTTCACCAGCCTTCCTTATATCGATGATTCGGAACTCATTCACAGGGGTTATCAATTTTTACCGAAAATTCGATTAGCGCATTTCGCCAAACAACATTTTCAATAATTGTGGGAATGGAAGATGCCCACCTAGATTGTGGAGTTCAGCAAGGAAAGTCACTCCTTGTGCACTCCTTGTACATGTTAATATTTCGTTGTTTGCGAAAGATGTGATGAATTGAGCCGTTCAGTGGCTGTGGGCTCCAATTTAATTTTATGCTTGTTGTTTTTACGTCATTAGGTCTGTAGGGGCAGTTAAGTGCTTTCGTGGATCTAAAATCGAGTCTAAAGCACTATAAGAGCTACCATCTGTTGTCCATCGCTTTGACAGTTTGGTCGGTTACTTCACTGCAGGCGTTCCATGTGAAGTATCGCCGCATATCGCCACGGATATCACCAAAGCCGATTCATTTTTCACATAATTCGACGAATCTAGGAAACGGAAGGGACCGATGATTCGACGACCTCCCCTTCCCTTGAGATCCCTTTTTATGCATAGTAACCAACTCGCCTTTTGCAAGGTATACTATGTCATACTGTTCATATGCAAATGAAGCTAGATTTGCTAAATTTGTGTCTGATACGAGCCACAGGGCCGTGAGCTATGCCTCATGTTGATTTGAGGCATCTTAAGAACGGGGGAGAGGGGAAGCACTCAAAGATATCGAAAGTTCCATGATTTTTGCAACGAAATGCGTTCTACTGCGACCGAATCGCCTAATTATTCGGCACGCTTTATTATTTGCTAGTAACTTGAAGCTGACTGCTGGCACAAGTAGAATGCAAAGGCGCGCATCTTACCAACACCAGTGGCAGTCTTCAATAGTTCATGACTGGTCCCATCAATGATAGCGGGCCAGCTATAAAGAGGTTCCGCAATAGGCGCAGATCCCCTTATCGGAATTCATAACAGTTGCTCATTTGTCGTCTGCTTTGACATGTGACGTTGTGATAAAATATCTTGCATTTCAACTGATGCACTCAGACACTTCAGCAATCTCGCATATGACATGAATTTTTTAATCCGGGAATATTTGACTCCCGAATCAAAGCTAGCAACTTGACATTTAGATTCCTTGGCACGCAGAAGCGTGGAAAGCGCGTATAGTGGCTAAAGAAATTTGAAAACAAGGTTGCACCAAAGTCATGATACTTTCCGACAAGCGATACTCAAGGTCGCACTTTTGGTGGCACTTTCAAAATTCTCATCAGCAAGTCTCGTACGACATCCCGCTAATTTTCTAGTCGCACCGATAAAAAGCGCGGAACAACGTTTAAAAACCGTCTGGTTTGCCATAACGCTAGCAGCGAACTATATTGAAACATTGACATCTACAGAAACAATTTTAGCATCGCATGTGGATTTGCTTCCACTTTTAGTTGATCGTGAATTACACACCGATTCACTTTATGATTGATACCAATACAAATCGTGTTGCTTCCGATTAAAGACACCACCAGGATATTGTAGTAGTTTGGTAACTGTGTTATTCTTCGATGTGTATTAAACTCGGCAAACCTAACCCATTCGTTTGCGATTCACTTTCATCATTTCATGGGATGATGGCTTTCAACTCCAAACATCCTGTCGAGAGCAAGAGTTTGGCCGGTGAAATAACGTCGACTGATTGGGTATCCACCCCTTTTCGAATCGTATCGGTAATAGCGACAATATGTCGCCCAACCGCTGTGCCGTTCCTTTTTCCACATATTTAGAAAACGACCGTTGAACTGTTGTGTTTCAGAAGCGCTCAATTGCTGTTGTACATTCCGTCCTGTTTGCGAGCAACATCTGCTTCGCAAGCAATGTGGGCTCGTCTTAACAGTATCATACAATAAAGAGTTCATTCATCATCGAGTGCCATCATTTCCACTGAACAACTCATCGAATCGGAAGTCCTCTGAAGCGTTTTAGAACGTTCAGGATCTTTCCGGAAGTGTCTTCGACATCGCCTGAAGTTGTGATGGTCGCAACATTGGAGCCTACGGTTAGGCAATCTTATATTCACGCGTTACGCATTCCAAACTCCACTCTGCGGAAGCGATCACAACACAAGCGTGGCGGGATCGATCTTCCGTACAACTTATGGCGATCATTTTTCACATTGATGATCTTGTTTGCTGGTTGTCCACCTGTCCTTGGTGATTATCCAAGAGTGGTGATAATGGTCGAGAAATATTCCGAAGATTCACCTTGGGAATTTCGCAGCAGATCTTCTCGACAAGCGGAAGTCTCAAAAAAGACATGGGATGAATACATTCTTTACAAAGGTGAGCAGCTATTTTTGGCATTTTTGAAACTTCTTTTGCTATAAATGGTCAACTGAGATTCAAAACAACGAGATGTCGACTTGCATGCGGCCCTCCACATTTCTGCTTCTCGTCTCTATTTGTTTGCCTCATTTTGACGAATTCTTGGGCTTGAGACCATAAAGAGATTTACAAGGGCATTCACCGACAACGTACGTTTCGAGCAAATTGAAAGCTTATCGTCATCATTCGTTTTGTTTACTGACAGCTTTATGACTCTTTCTCTTGAAATTCATATGACAGATTGGTCCTCTACATAAAAGATGATGCTTTTTCTATAGGAGTTTTCCAGAGAGTTCAATAAGATCACAAGGAGGATGGATCTAGGATAGTCGGTAATTGTTCATGAGCTGAACAGTAATTCGGTTTAAAGAAAGTGCCAACTCAGCACTGATTCACGTGAGGTGGGGTAAGGGAAGCGGAGAAGAAGCGGAGGGGAGGGAGGAGGGGGTTGAAGAAAGAGAGAACGGGATGATCGCACCGCTTCTTTTTTAACCGAGTCTGCACATGTCTGACGTCTACGCAGAGATAAAATTCCTGACGCAAATTTGAGTGTTATCTCTCGAATAGGACGGCTTCATAACTCTTCCTTATTTCTGTTTTTGAAGTCTGTAGAAAGTGTGGGGTTATTGCTAGCTTCAGTTTTGTTCGAGGGTTACTGTAGAAAGTTTCCATAGAAGCAATTGATGAAGCTTCGTAACAGCAGTTAAAAGCGTCGTGTCCTGTGATAATATCGGTTCTTTGCTAGGTGCCGTCAATCGTATGGAAGGTAACAAGCAAATCTAGTGCAACAACAGACTTCCTTTTTGGACCCTATGATCATTCGAAGCTACTCTCGAATATTTGCTCTGTGCGAATAATTTAACTTTGGAAACCAATGATAGGTGATAAATGATGCAGGCGTTCGTTGCTCCACAAGGCAGATGGGGGAGGGGAGGGGGGGGG
>JAARMF010000098.1:43540-53731 GCA_022844705.1 Toxascaris leonina
GGGGGGGATGGTGCGGGATAGGGGTGTAATTGTGGGGGCTCAAAACAAAACAAGATCGGTAAAGGCAGCAAGCACTTGGCAACACGGTATACACTGCTGACCACATTAGAGGTGCAATGCAAACCCCTTGTCGACGTCAAGAGCCCTATGTTCAACACGAAGAAATGATATAGGAAATGTCTCAGCCCCTCTGCGTCTTGGCCTAACCTTTCCATTTGTCAGTCATATTGCGTACTTCAAGATACTCAACGCTAGCTCGGAGGTAGAGCCTTCGCCTGTTAAGTGGAGAGCAGGGTTCGACTCCCGGCTGATTTCCCAACAGAAAGCTGACCACCGGGTGTCCCAACATCCGGTCACGGCGGCCATGTGTTGACATGATTGTCAGCTGTGTCGATAAGGGAATCGATAAGTTGCAGCTGGATTCGCATCTTTGTTACTTTGTACTGGGTACCTTGAAAACTGGGAGCCAACTACACTGGCAAATATTCGAGCAGGCCATAACACCCTCTTGATTCCAATCTAGAAAACCAGACCTGAAGTTTGACGCGACGTCGTTTGTTGTGCGGACTAACCGAGACCGATGATTTGCCGTTTTTCACTACGCT
Source organism: Toxascaris leonina (assembly GCA_022844705.1). Taxonomy (NCBI): domain Eukaryota; kingdom Metazoa; phylum Nematoda; class Chromadorea; order Rhabditida; family Ascarididae; genus Toxascaris; species Toxascaris leonina. The sequence continues at coordinate 44,146 of JAARMF010000098.1, forward strand.
ACGCTGGCGGCGATTTGGTGGAGCCAAGTAAACTTTGTCGCAAGACAAGTGAGATAGGAAATTGTGGATTTTGTTACACCTAAAGCCGACGATCTAAAACGAAATCTGCGCTATGCTGACGTTCAGGACTCCCCAAATTAGGTAGCTGACAGATCGGGGAACTTTGAAGAAGTTGACCGAATTTGATCGGTACCACCCTTGAGGTGATTTTTGAAAAAAGTTTATCTAGTCGAATGCTGATCGCACCGCGTCGAGATCATATAAGTTTGATGCAAATCGATTTCGGACGCTGCTTGAAAGGTAGGTTTTGAAGTGGGGAGTCTTTGATTGCACTTTTTTCAAGGAGTTGGGGACTGAGGAATGCAGCGGTGGGAGGTGGGTGTCGCTGTCTGATTACCGAACAACCTCATCTTTGTTGAGGTTATTGTAGCGATCGTTTCTTATACACCGGGCATTTGTTTCCTCATAGGCTGATATATTATCACGAAGTAAGTTGCGAAGAGGTTCTTAATTAGTGTCGTATAACCTATTCAAGAAGGAGAAAGCGATTTTTAGGTAAAGAATACTGACGAACTTCGTTACTTTTTCGAGTGTAGCCTCAGCTGTCGGGTACAGCCATAAAAATACTGCACCGCTTCTGACGTGGTTTGCTTCTAAAATTCGTGTATTGTCTGGAGCAATTAAACATTCAATGAACGCTTTCAGAGCAAACATGTCGGACAGGCACAACAGACTCAAGCACAGCTGCGTCGGACTATTTTAACTGGGAAGAGATGACCTTCCACAAAAATCTTCGATTGAAGTATGTTCGCTTAAATTTGGGGCCATAAAGTTTATTATTTCCTCTCTTCATATCTGTGGTATCTAATCTCTTCTATAATACTTGGGCGTTTTCCCTATTTAATTCACTATTCAATTTACTAAAATATAATTAGGCGTTTAGAAATTGTCGTTTTTTATTGCATATGCAGTTGCATATTCACTTTATTTCTTTATCTCATGTGTAAAGGGGAGAAAGCAAGCTATTAAGAAATGAACTTTAGATATAAGCCAAATGCTTATCAGCTTAACTGTTGCTAACTGAGAGCATATATACTTAAGGCGACGTCATGAATGGAACGCATCGAAAAATAGGTGATGGGCCACTGTTGGAACATGCGCGTTAAGACTTTTTTCTTTTTCTTTTTTTTTTTTAGGTTTACAAGAGCGCCTTCTGCCAAGCAGCCAGCTGACCTTCCGAGTCTACTGCTGCTTTGCTTTGTCAAAGTGTTGCCGAAGTTCAATTAGTAGATTTCGAACTCCCACATATTTGTTCTTCCTGGATATCGTAGAGTATATTGTAAAAAACAAAGACCAATAACCTTCTGTCATATGTTTTTGAGCGGGTAGGCGTAATCGAACTTTGTCTCATATTTATTAGACTCTAAAGCGGAAGGTACTGTGAGGCATGAACTCATGTTTTCAAATTCCACGATGGTTTCTGCATCAGCACATCCGATTGCGATTCCACGCAATGCGGTCGTATCGGCTTTTAAGCAAGGACAGTGCACATGGTCATTGTAAGCAGAAGACTGAGATTTCCTTATTATGAGTGATTTCAAGTGACAAGGTGACGATATTTGAGAGGCAGTAATCTATAATTTTTCTTTTTGTTTCTGACCATTACATCACGGGTGGGATAAGTTCTAAAAGACGAGGAGTGGCGTTTAGAATTGTTTGAATGCTTCACGAAGAAATTGCTATTTCGACTTCCGAGAGGAGTTCCCATAATAACGTAGGAAGGTTGGGGGGGGGGGGGGGGGGGGGGGNAAGGAAGAGAGGACACATCAGCTTTTTACTTTTTCTTTCGAAATAAATGCGCTGCCATCAGTGGGTAATGTCGTCACCCTGAACTTCATGTTTACAGTAGTACTAAATGTCTCATACTTATATCTTCTCACTTTAATGCTGCTAGGTGTTTTCCCTCCTCAGCACTGTTCCGAAATGACTCTCCACAATGAGATAGCTGTTTGTTTTTGCTAGCACGAAATCGTGCAAAAATTCCGTAAAGTGGCGTTCGGGATTTCCTCTCTGCCATATAAAAAATCTTCGTCGATAACATCGCGCATCACTTGCAACAAAATTTCAGCCATTACTAATGATAGTTAATATTTGTGTGTGTTTGGGTTTCGTGTTATATAGGCGACCCCTTGGGGCGGTTTTCATGGAACACTGATGGACAATTACTGCCGACGGTAGAGTATATATATATGTATATATATATATATATATATATATATATATATATATATATATATAAAAACAAATATATATANATAATAACAATGATATATACTGCATACGTGCATATGCAATAATAGCTCTTCTCGTGAAGAGGTATTATATACTCATTTAACCACTCGAGAATTTCGAGGTTCCATATCGCTTTGCAGACTGTTACCTTCGAGTTTATCAAGCGAACAAATCGGTCTAAATGACGCTATGATGTTATCAAAAATCGACGGTCGTCTGTTAGCACCGCAAGCAGAATCTTTATGCCGAATGGGCTTGCAAGATGATACTGAACAAAATCAAGTCGCCGAAAAAGATAAATTTGAGGACACTCTAATCAGCAGGTAATAAATGCAATTCCAAAACGTCTTTTCCGTTATGTGACATAGGAATTTGGCAATGTGATCCGCTGAGAATATGCTACTGCTTCAGCTTCGAAATATTTTTTGTTCTTCCGGCGCTGTTCTTTGTCTCCACTGACTTCTTTTTTATTTCAGCTAGAAACTCTTCGTTCCTTCAAAGAACTTCTGCTTTTGACCTTCCTCGATCATCCGGCCTGACAAAATTTCCCGTCTATTTCGCATCAAATCTGAATTTCTATAAGGTTTTTATTATTTTACCGTAATTGCGATTGTGCGCGGGAGGTGTGGAATGTTTCAAACCACATGGCGCCGATTCGCACTTGTTCACTTTTGTGAGAGGTTTACCAACTATAAGTCTCAGGAAATTATAAAATAAATATTATTATACTCGTTAAATTCCATTGAGTCTTATGAAGTGTCGAGCCTTTTCATGGTTATGCATGGGAAAGGTTTTGCGATGAACTGTTGCAGTACTGTTACGCTACAATTTCCTCCGTCGCTAACTTCCACCGCTTCATGTAGTAAATTGTCTATCATGTTAAACCAAGTGTGATGCTGTGCATTTAACAACTAGTGGCTTTGGCATTTGCTAGAGCTTTCTTCCGATGCTGTGACAGCTGTTTTTCTCTTCATAGTTCCTCAAATACCTATTGTATTTTTCATCAAGGATCATAGAGCAATGCGGCAAAAGTGCATTTATGCAATTGGCCAGCTGAGTATTTTTTGTGTGCAGATACGGAACGCGTAACTAACCAAGATGTCCGGAGCGATCGCGCAGCAACAATTTTTATAGACCCTAAAAACAACGTAGCTAAGCTATCGTCTTCACAAAGTTTAAGTGTCTTCGCAAGGTATTGGCAGGGAAGAAGATATCCTTGCACCCTTTCTGAAACGGAGTGCAGAACCAATTCTGAGTGGAATTAATTGGTTTCGTTTAGCCCGTGGAGCTTTTTATGGAGTATTCGCATATGTTTGCCGTTATAGGGAATGCGAAAGAATTTAGCAGCGGAAATCTCATTCTGCCATATTTGTAACGTTCATTGAAATTTCTGATAAGAGGGATAGCGTTCACTCGTGTTCTTTGAACTTCTACTGTGCGCGAGGAAAAAGTGACCGAATAAAAGTGGGTAGGTCGGATTTCAGATTCGCTAAATCCGGACAAGTTCACTTCATGAATCGATTCCAGGTTAACGATTTGAATACCGCTCGAATCAAAATCGGTAGCAAAAGTTGATTCGCTGCCTCCTGGAATCTTCTTTAGAATTGATCGTGGAGCCCAGTTGTGGCTTCATATGTCTGAACCTGGCCGCTTTAAGGGTTCTTAAAATAAGAACTGCGGTTACTAAAAGGAAAGAAGAAAATGCACGCAGACAGGATGCTCTTGATATGATAAAAAGCGCAAAACTTTATCGCTATATATTAATCGATTTTTTGATGTCGAACTCAATTTGAGTCAATCAGAGTGGTGCCTTCGCACGAATATTCGACCGTGTTGTAAAAGAAAACTGTGAAAAAAGCTGCGTTATTTCAAGAATGGAAAACAAACAAATATCAAATCATTCAATCTTGGAAACCCCGAGGGCCCATTTGATTATAGTTTTATTCCTACAAGTGAAATACAGATTCATTACAAGACCTCAGCGTGGCCTCGAATTCACTGCGTATGTGCGAGGACGCTTTTCACCACGTTAAATAGTGGTATTTTATGCGTTTTTAACAACTCTTCTTTCTACTGTTTTTACAAGACTCGTAGACGAGAAAGAAAATCATATCATTCTGTAATTATTAATTTAGAGTCACCGAGGAATTTTTCGAGCACTTAATCTTCTGCCCATTTTGCATTTATTAAGCGCACTTTCAATATCAGTTTTTCCAAGGATTACATCATAAATTAGCGGAAGATAATGACAAAGTCATCCTGCAATTTTTCTCACTGATAATATCTTACCAAAACGGCCTTTCTAACACACGAACTATTTTAGAAAATAGTTGAAAAACGTTTTTCAATTTCCTTTAAAATTTCGCTCTAAATTGATAACTGAAAAAAGTGATGAATTTAACTTTTCAGCATAGAACTACAATGTCGTTCTATTGAAATACTCTTTGTAGATTATTCCGGAATGAATTACGCGCATCGGAACCAACGAAATTCAAATAGAATCCACGACGTATTGCGTTCTTTCATCATATTATCAGTACGATTGTATTATCATATTTCGCTACACTCATATTATATAGCCATTCGACGAATATCGTCGTTCATTATCATCGTCGTTAAATTCTTCTCGTCGAATAACGTTTAGATAGAACGTATATGAGGTGCATGAAAATTTGAATTTGCCGGTCGCTGGCCGATAACTGTTGGGCACACTCAATGTTTGTTGAGTATCAATTTCTGTAATTAGCGATTTGAGCCTTTTATCACCTCATAATAATCGGAAATCTCGTCGAGTGTGATATGCCAAATGGACAACTACAAGAGAGTATGCAGGCATATTGTAATTGAATTAACACAAAGCTCGCATCTCACAGCAATGGACAAATCTCATATCTTCACACGACATTACAACTTCACCCAAGAGGAAATGGGAGCGATATTTATTTATAATGAATGCCTCTTGATGAAAGTTGCGTGAAGATTGCGCAAACAGCAATTTCTATGCTTCGATTAAAATTTGCAAAATTGGCTGACTACAGTGCAGTCATCGCCGTGCACTATTCGCAACTTTTAAAATGGCCCGCCTAGTGAAAACATCCCATCAGATTTGTTCTCTCCAATTTTTCTCTCGCTCTCGACAGTATTTCTAAATAAACGCAATTTACTGCTGTCGTACTGTATCTTAAATATTACTGTAGTATGAAGCAAAACAGCGCTATTCTGTTGATAGTTTCAGTGACCCGATTATGAAGCATACTAAAGAACCCTGCCACTGCTATTGTACATCTAGAAACCTCTGAATATTTTTTGCGTCAACACATTCGCCTCTTCGCACGCAGCAATTGAGTGAAAAAAATTCTCTAAGATCGTTTTTTGATGTTTTATGAAACGATTGTCAGCAAGCGAATGCGAACTTGTGTTTTTCGGTTTCCAAGCATATGCTTTATCACTGAGCTATCGCATATAAGATCAATTTCCCGTTCTTCATTTTACAGTAATCTTCGAATTCGAATAGATTCAGAATGTTCACTGGGATAAAGGTTAGACATATTCCTCTCCAATGAATGGGGTATGCTCATTACCATTTGATATCACTTTCCCAGTCACTAATTTTCACCTCCTTCTCTGCATGTGCATGTTTCCTCACCCTGACAACCAGCTTTTTCTTTTCTTTGTGCACTTTTTGAGTTGTAAGTTTCTCGGACTCTCTATATTTTGCAGTAATCCTTTTTTGGCAAACATTTTTTACTTATCCGCTAATATAGTTATCTCTTTGGTAACGAACGAACTAGTTCGGATGTTGTAGCAGAAAGACGCGACGTTATATGACGCAGAACGACATTCGAAAGTGCAGGGCTACCGGAAGTCGATTGTTTAAACGATAGTGCGATAGGCGCTTTTTTCATTATGTTTATTAGCGCAGCAAGAAGCATATTTACATCCTTGCAACTCTCTGTGGAAAACGGCACTTGTGAACAGAAGCACGAGAAAGCAAAAGCTTGTTATCGCGTCCTTGCATTTCATTCATTTCATTTCTGATTCCGATAATCTGTAGTATTTCGTTGATATGCTTCAGCAATATAGTTTCTTCGAAATTTTGATGCGAGAACTGCATATGTCTTTCTCAATTTGCCAACAGAGTGAAGAGATTTGTGAAGATGGATTAGTCTATATCGACAGAAATATTGATGCAAATGCGTCTATAAGTGATCCTATCTTATTGAATAAAACTAAACTATTTGCATATAACTTTTTAATGTAGAGCTGAGAAGGACGTATTTGTTTTGTTCACTTTATGACGTTCTGTATCCTGTTTAATTGCATTATGATGGTATTGTAGACTATGTTTAAGGAAGTCGTATTTATGGAATATGGTGGTACAAAAGGCAACGAAGTCTAAAAATCAGAGGTTAACTCGCGCATTCATAAATGAAGTAAATATAGTCGGCGAGGAGTTGAAGAAAACATTCATGAACAGTTTGGGGTCGTATTGCAAAACAAAAGATCGTTATTTATTGTCCTTAGTCAGTTGTGCTGGATTGGGCGAGAGGCTCATTCTTAATGGCCGACTTGCTCTTCAATTCCCTGTGATTGTGTCATGACATTCATAAGCGGTGATGAATGACGCCAGTGTTGGACTCTTCCGGAAATCAGTTAGGGGTGATGCCGATTGTAACTTCTAACTGAGTGACCGCTGTTATTTTCGGCCGCATGACCAACTGAATCTCCGGTCAGTTTGGCTTCCAACTATGAGTGCAAACGAACCTATTAAGAAATTCGACTTGAGAGTCGCTCATTGCTTCACTGTGTTAAGAGGTTTTAAAACTGGAAAGGAAATGAAATTGCGAGCATCAGCACCTCACATGTAGGAATGTTTTCATCGATTATAATACCGGCCAGTGCATGTGTTGCCTTGAATCTTCTTTCAATCATCGTTCTGAGTTGTTTTTCGGGTTTTCTGATTCCAGCTATCATTGATTATCTTTTCATACTTTCCATTCTTCTTCCATAACAAAAATTCATTTTGTTTTCTTCGACTTCATTTGGTTCACTTGTTTACGCCGGAAAAATCGCACGCTACTGCTTTCTTTTTCTGTTTTTCTCCTTCTTTGCTTATCCGCCATTTCTATTATTTCGATATCGGCTAGCAAACTCAATACGAAATTATCGAAAATATATAGTATGCGAATGAATGTGTACGACCGAAACATTCTGAAAAAAAAAAGGAAAATGGGCAAAGAAGACGCCAAGGACACAGTCTCACTTATATCAATGAATTTTTCGATGCAAAAGCATTTGTGCTGTGGATAGTGCATTTTGAACGTCGATGTGTTGGCAGTGGAAATCTGAGAAATGAGACATTATCTTCGGTTTGCGAGCAATGCTGGGCAAACAAGATTGGTGATGGGAGCAGCACAGATCCCACGAATGCATGCTGACTCACTGCCAGTTAAGCCCTGTGAAAGTTTCCTTTAAACACAAAAAGTTTGCATAATCCTCTTGATGTGTAACTTTCATACTACTGCACCAGAAAAACTTGAGACTTTTACTCACGCATCGACAGTTCAAGAAGTAAACAACAGGTATGGCTCTATGCCAACATGCTAAAGAATGCCTTAGTGCCAAAACCACTGAGAAGAGATTATGTTTGTCACTTGTACGTTGCATATATGCTTATTGTTCGGCTTCGTGGATTTCTTTTTGAAGCGATTTATTCCAGAATTTTCTTTGTCCCAAATCCTGATGAAGAGGAACCGGAAGAGAACTATCCTGATGAGATGATGGCGGACAAATGAACAGGTGTCGAGTGCAAATCGTTTTTCTTGGTTGTGATTCCTTTACATCTGCACTCTCCGTCTCGTCGATGTTTGTGTGGCATTGTGTTCCTCTTTCGATACGAGTTAATATTATGGTCGATTCGCATATCTTCATTCGCTTCAATTTGTGATAGTGTCCTCTCTTTCGAAAATTTATTTTCTTTTTTTTAATGCTTCTCCCGGATATATCAACTCGGCAATGTAATTTGCATATATGAACGAAACGAACCTCTGCATTATCAGTGTATTGAGCTCGACAGAGTAGTTCATAAGGGCACAATTGTCTATGGTGATATAGGCGAGCATAGTCGCGACAACATATTACAAGCAGCGCATCCATGTACTGATAATGCTATGGCTGATATTGATTTACGGGTTGCGTCATTACATTAGTTGCCCTTAGGTTTGGTTATGCTGTTATTGAAAGATAAAGCGTTCGAAAGTAAGCGGTACGTTCAAATCTTTGATAATTTCGTTGACGAACTTTGAAGTGAACGTTCAAGTTATTTCAGTCTATCGAAGTTGCTTTCAGGCAATTCACACTTCCATAAATGACGTTAACGCATCCTCGTCCCTTCGTCGAACTTCTTAAAAGTAGATATGAGTGCTTCATTATATCCAGCTCATTCTGAGCTATGACAGCAGTTCACTGTAAAAGCTAGCTAAGAATTTAGCGATTATCTTTTGTGATCGGTAAATGTTTTTACGCAACGATATATTGATGAATGGGTTATTGCTGAGTTTATATCCTTGACTTGCATATTGTTTTTGCCGGTATTTTTGAGGGTGGTTGTTATGAAACGAATCGACGGAAACGGCAACAATCAAATCTGAAAGCGATACTCTCGCACTGTTTTATAATGATATTATTACTCACCTTGAGAACCTTTTGTAATCTTCGATTTTCGGAATTCTTTGGACGTATCCGTAAGAATTTCCAGGTAGAACACAATGAGAGTTGATATTCGCAGAGTGGAAGTAAGCGACTTTTCAGATATTATAGCTTTGGTTATGAAGGCAATATGTATATTCAAGAAAGAATGAGACAGATAGTGGAATATTCATGGAGGTGGTGCTTCGAATCAGCTCTCTTTGCTTTTCCATGTATCCTCTAAGTCGCAACACAGCAAATATTTCACGATCAGTGAACAGTCTTCATGTGAATGAAGCTTCCTTTCATCAGCAGTTTGATTCCATTCCTCATTGCCAAAGTTTCCAGTGGCATCGAGGAGGAAATTAGGTGGCAAAAAATCCCTCTTGGTTGGCGATTTGCTATGAAGTTTTATTAGCTGGAAAATATTTCGTCAAAAGAGGCTCTTGAGATGTTTTCTTGGAAGTGTTCAGTTATATATATACAGTTTTTAGTCGTTTCTCTTAGCTTCGTCAGCAGGTTTTTGCTCATTGAATATGGATCGGCAAAAAGTGTGCACAAATTACATATCGTATATATATATATATATATATATATATATATATAT
>JAARMF010000098.1:54146-94936 GCA_022844705.1 Toxascaris leonina
ATATATATATATATATATATATATATATATATATATCATTTTGGGAAACCGAATATGAGGCAAAACCGAAGCTTCGAATTCTCCAATGTTTCTGTTGAGAGATTCTTTGCACACTTCATTTACTTTCGTTTGCTCATGCACAGTTACACAGTTTCGCCTAGTTTATGCTGAAGTTCATTTCAGTTCTCCAACATATAAGAAAGTCTATTCTTTGAGTTTTGTGCTTTCCAATAACTCTTCGGGTCAGAAGGGAAGCTTTCTCACAAGTCTTTTAAGTTGCCTATTAATTTCATCAAAGCATTATTTTTCTCCATCTTTCAATTCGTTCAATGAAGACCTCAGTTGACTGTCACATCCTCTTTAGAATTCTGTTGAAAATCTCACTGCAGAAAAGAGTTAATTTCGATCATTAATCAGAATAGATTCTCTCACGGCTTCTCTGCTATAACAATCAATTAATTAACAATCAGCTAATCAAAAATGCATTCAGAGATTTCATTGTTTTTTGTCTTCGCAAAGTTGTATAAACAGAAACTTGGATGTTTGCCAATTTTTCTCGAGTGACCACTGTAAATAATGTGAATCTAGTCGATGCCTTAACAGTTCCGTTTCCATTGCTTTTTTTGTAAAGATTTGATGAAGGAATATTCTTTATATTGTTTTGTGTTGTTTTTCGTGTAATGTTTTTCGTCGAGTGATGAAAACTCATATGGCTCATTGTGAAATGTTTCGAATGCTGATGAAATATGGCAAGATGCTAGAGCTTGTGTTGTTTTAAAAAAAAAGGATTTTCGAAAAATGGTCACATATGCCCAGGCATATTTTAGTCACTCAGTGGATTTGTCGTAACTGCCAATAACTTTTAAAGCTGCATTCGCATATATAGCTTCATCTGTTAAAGCTAAAGCCCTGAATATTTTCCAGAACAACCACTCTTGACGACTTCAATTTGTCCTAGTAGAGCCATCCCTCAGTAGTATTATGTCGGTAGCATGATTAGATGAGTGATGAGTATTATGTCGGCACATCCCTTTGTACATGCGACATTTTTCCAGTAATTGGCTCATACGGTAGAGCTTCGTTAATAATAAACTAGTAAAAAGCTTCAATCTATACAACCGTCGATTTGTAGAGAAAAAAACGAAAGGAAGGATAACAAGTGTTTTAATGTGGCATCTTGCTGGATTGCAGTGAGCTTAAATATCGCAGCTATGAGAAGGCTTTTTTGCGTCGCATTGTGTTGCAATTGTAGACTTGATACAACGTTGTGCGATTTCTACGGGTTTTTCTATTGCACCGTTGTGTACACCGACGTCGCCACTATTGCTACATAATGTGAGCGAACCCGTTTGTCTTCCACATAAAATGACTTTGAAGTGTTGCGCAATCGTAAATATATGTTCTTCTTTTATCGCTCTCTAATGCTTTATTGTTCCAAACAACGCAGTAAATACAGTGAAGTGTCCGAATGTTCTAGTGATGAAATAAAGCACATCTCTTATTTAGTGGCAACGATTCTGTGAAAGTTCTGCGAAATCCTGGCCGAGGTTGCGAAAAACCCACTCTGAAACCCACTTTCGAGAACATATCAAATAGGAATCATCCATTCAGATTCTTTCCCTCACTGATGAAAAGGAATCACGTATTGAAACACAACAGCCTCCTATTTACTCAGAAAGGCAGAAGATGATGGCGCTCTTGCTTGCTGGCACGCTGCCGATTTTAACTTGCAACTATCACTCTTCAAGGCGGCTTATTCTGACAACCTTTGTTGAACGTGTTAGAGAATCAAAAGCAAGTTCCGTAGTGTTCATGCTGGAGCCTCACTTTTCTGAATTTTGGCAAAGGTGACCATGTTTGCGCATTTGCTATGGCCCCTGATCAGATAGTTGTGATTTTTATATGTTCAACCGTTTTCCGCACACGTAAATTCTTCTGAGTACGAGGTCATCATAAACAAAAGGGCGTGAAAGAGGCGGAGGGTCGGAAGAATGGGCGAAGAGCGGAGTACTAGGGAGTTAAAAGTAGCATGTTCTGCTTACTCAACACGTTTCAGTGAATGGGCCAGTGATGAGGGAAACGTTTCGCAGTTGGGATTCCTCAAAATCTAGGAATGAGTCCTCGCAGAGTTCTTCTGATATTACCGGCTGAGGTTGATTTTTTTGCGCTGTCTTAAAAGATTAAGTGTAACGGTAAAAAACTGACGTTGGCAAAATTCGACGATGGTCGATGTGTTCTGCGCATTCTAAGGAATGCGCAGAACACATCGACCATCGACTGTTGTCCTTACGGGAATTGAAACACCGCAGGTTGTAAGTTTTATTTAGTATTTTTGAGGGGAAGGGAGCACATTTTAGGTCTTTTTGCTGAAAATATATATTGATGACATTCCTACAAAGGTGCAAAAAGTCGATGCCAGCTTGTAAACGAGTACACCGTTGAGTGAAACACAGCCAGCCTCCACTGAAGCTCCATTCCAAACCGGGATTACCCTCCATCCACTTGTTCTTTTATAGGCGAGGAGGGGATATGACTCTTCGGTCGATTCGCCGCCCTTTATCTGCAGCAGATCGGGAATGGGCTTTTCGTAAACGACCTATTGAGTTCTCCCAGAAACTTTTCCCACTGTGCTTCTGAGGATGGCAAAAGCGGGGTGGTCTTCAACCTCGCGGAAGTATATGCAGGTAGGGTCCCCACCATTATATTCAGATCAATGGAATCTGTCGGAGCTGTCCGGAAAAGATGTAGAAGCCACGAATTAATGAAGGAAATAAATGAAAAGGGAGCCAAGAAAAGTGCACTCCGACTACTTGATCGACAACAAGCAATAGACCTCCAGCTGATACACAGCTGTTAGAGCGATCTTTCGCCCAAACCTTATATTTTTGTTCCATCTGGCCTAATGAATTAAACCAGCTGACGTAAGGGCATTTAAATTGTTTCTCCATTTTTGAACTCCTCTAACCTATTTCAAAGTCAGCATCTCAACCTGGAAAATGGTTCATGTGGCCTCGTCATGTTCCGATCGTAGTCTTCCAGTTTCAAGTCTCTTTTCAGTAGGCTTCCAGCTGATAGCAGGAAAGAGCCAAAGAGACCCAAACACACATGGACATACACAGACCCAAAGAAACGATGCTACCGTAACGTATTTCCTCAATCAAATCTGCAAGACATCAGACATGAAGTTACACTTGCATTTTTCATTGGAGTTCCTCTATATGAACCAAGGTGGGCAATTTGAAATGTTATGTATAAAGGCAGCAGTCGCCGAGCTTGAACTGCTTCTCCTTACTGATGCCCACCTTGTGGTCCATCATATGAACCGTGCCCAAAACTCCTTACAGCAATTATCTCATTCTTCGCACTTCTAAGAAACATTCGAACGACACTCTGCCGATGAATTCAAATCTACGCACTGATCCGTACTGCTTGAAGCGATCTTCAGTCTACACATTTCGCTGCGTGTCACAGTTATTTGTTGGTAGCCAAGGTCAATGCGACGTTGGCTGGAGGCATTTCATGGCCGACAGATCACACCAAAAATTATATATCAAAAATTTGCTCAAGATCGATAGGAACTGCGGTTCAGCTCTGAACAATCACCTCCAAGGTTCGGAGTGTCTGCTTTCGGTGTTACACGTACATCCCAACCTTGGTGCGGCATTAATTTTAGTGCTCGCGTTCGCCACTCCTCCTATGCATGGGTATGTGATGGACCTGTCGATAGTCAACGCCACAATTCTACTAACTTAACAGCGCAGTAAATATCCCGTGATCACTTTTATCCAAATGCATTGTTAACATATGAATATCAGTGGGCTAGCCCATCCTTACTGTGCACAAGAACACCCGAAGTCTAACGAACGTAGCACTTCAGAATGCAAGCAAATGTTGCCAAATGCCGTCGACAGTGCTGACAGCCAAGAGTAATAAGCCAACCTCTCAACTCCATTTTCAAAGAAACTCACCTCGAAGACATGGAAAACTGCATAGAAGATGCTATGAAGTTAGTTGCCTTTTGCAACCGATTTGCCAGCTCAACGTGTACTTAAAATAAAAATAAATGGAATGACGATTGGTTGCGCAACTGTCTTTTCTACCTCTTATGCCGCATCAAAATGTTCTAAAGAAAAATCTGCACTCTTTTGAAGCTTCAAGTTCACTGAGAATGCTCGTAGCCTGCTCAACAATAAGTTCAAAAAACTTCTAAGATGAGAAATAGACCAAACAAACTTCACCGCCACAGTTTCGCCGATTCCCGAACTGACATCACCGGATGAGAACATGCATTCAGCGACACAGATAATATAGTAAGCTACTTCCTTGCAGCCCTCATAACCTCCCCAGCCATCCCCCGTTGGACTTCATTACTCACAATACGCTATCGTCAACTCGAAACTGCACTTCCAAATCGCAGCTCATGGAATCATTTTCAACGAGATAAATTATTATTACCACATAAAAGAGACAAATTTCCAACAATGAACAGTAAATAGCCGTTCGCATTAAAAAACAATAGAAATTCTACAAACAAACAAGTCTTACAAAAATCTCCAGCCGAAAACTGTGTGAGAAAAATAAAACAAGTGGAACGACAAAAGTCTAGAAGGCATTCTCCATTGAATGTGGAACATCGCGCTCGTTAGAAACAACGAATACAAAACGGCAAACAGGCAGCCACTCATGAACTGCACCCGGTTCAGGCAACGGGTTCCTTCGACGTCTCGAATGGCGCATCAAGGGGCAATTCTCCGCAGTCGACGATTACCACATCCTTCTGAGGCCTATCGCCCGGCTGTGTTGGTGTACTCTCGATCTCTCGTACAACGTTCATACCATCGAGCACTTTACCGAATACAACATGACGCCCGTTTAACCAAGACGTTTGCACCTTAATCAACCAGCATCCTTTAGCAAACTTCCCGAATCAGATTCCACTCTTCCTTTACTTTCTACGTACACAACAATTGCTAAGCAGGGTTACTTTGTGCTAGTGGGGAGCGAACGTTGTACGCCTGGCATAGATAGAATGCGCATACGGCACAGGTGCACTCGAACGGATACATGCACCGGCGCTGGACGCAGGCATCGGAAGGGATGCAGATTATATATGTGGAAAATTGCAAACAAAAATTGCAAACCTCAATCACTTTTGGATGCGGCTGTTTATTTAACAGAGACTTCCCGAATGCTTGAACGAACGGATGCAAATTTCAGTAATTGGGAATATCGATTACATCATGCACTGTTTTCTTGCAGAAATAACAATCAAAGAGTACAATATGGATGACGCTTGCTAAACAAAGACTTTTTACCTCAATAAAAGTGACGCAACGCGATGAATACTCAGAGGAAGCAATTCTTTAGGGAACCAATTACGAAAGATTGTATGAATATACACTCGGAAAAGTCTCAATTCAGATATACCTCTCGTTTCTACAAAAAAAGCGAATCAGCACTTAAACGATCGCAGAAAAACAAAAGATACCCTCAGAGCTATTCAGAAAATTTCAGAAATATTACACTCAAACGAAAATCATCCCCCAGAAATCCCAATTACATTGCACATTAAATCTGACTAAAGGCAATATATATTTTGAAAACGATTATGTCTCTTCCGTGGCGAAGAACAAACGTCGAGGAAGCATACCGTTGTAATGAAGAACTGCGACCCATTGGTGTCTTTGCCGGCATTCGCCATACTCAACCAACCCGCACCATAATGCTGCAGGTTGAAGTTCTCATCGGGGAATCGCTCTCCGTAGATACTCTTACCACCAGTACCATCACCGCGCGTGAAGTCACCTCCTAATTGCAAAATTAACACTACGTACTTTGCCGGTATCCTCGTAGACAACGTGATGCGTCATATGAATTGCTGCATGTTGAAGGTGATTGCCGTAATCATGACAACATAATAAGCTAAGCAAATAATGAAGAATTACAACACGTATAACTTGTAAGTTCTAAAAGAAATTTGCGGTAAATACTCAATAACATTTTCACTCTTAACCCCTCACCGACGCGATATCCCTGAAAATTTAGCCAGAAATCGGTCTCAGAATGGTAGCTGTCGCTGTCTTGTAGAGAACTAGTGGTCGGCAAATGCGTGATTCGATTATTTAAACATATATCACTGAAACAAGAAAACAGCGCCACTTTCAATATGCAAGCCATGAATACAAAGAGTGGAAACACGCTTTTACAAATATTACGAGAGAGCGCATGGCGAAGGGAATGATGAAGGCGCAGCGAAAATCCAACTCTACAATTATTTTCCATTTCGAATTCATAAGGATATGCGATGAAATTTATCGCCCTCACGACTGTCGCTTCAGAAGCAGACATAATGAAACGTCTTTTTTGGGACATATCTGCGTCAAATTCAGAACTTTCTAGGTTCCTATCTACTGAATGGGAAAAGATTTACGCACCTTGAATCATGAAGTCTTTGATGACGCGATGGAACTTCGATCCCTTGAAGCCATATCCCTTTTCACCAGTCGCCAAGGCTCGGAAGTTTTCGGCTGTCTTCGGTACCTCATTGCCAAACAAGCCGATAACAATACGACCTGCCTGAAATCGAAGGCTATCAAGATGGAAGTGAAGAGTGAGTTTGAAGAGAGAATGAACAGTGGAGATTTTTTCATACAGAATTCAAAAAAAAAAGACAGAAAATGAACGCAGTCACCTTCTTTCCGCCGATCTCGATATCAAGAAAGACCTTCTTGGTGACCGTCACCGTATCTGCCGCTGAAGCAAGCGATGCCCAAGCGATAACTGCGACGAATGAGATCGCGAGAAGACCCATTGTCCCTGCAAAATGACGAATTTTGGGTCGATAAGCACATGTTCCAAGATATTGATAACGGATCGCTGTCGACTCAGCAGATGCCAGTAAGACGCAATCGACCTCACTTTAAACCGCCGACAGAGATTCTCCTCAAACACCTGTCTAGACTGAAGTGGAAATAAGAAAATAAGCAAGCCATGCATTTTCACTGAGTGGGAACATGTTCTGGCTTCAGTTAATAAGAAAACGCACATCAAAATTCACTCAGTTTGGTCCGCACTTTACCACAGAGTGCATGGTGAATCAACGAACGCTGCACACTGCGGGAAAATATGTTAGCGAGCCTATTTTCCACTAGTTCAGCGGGTAGATCAACGGCCTTTACCTGAACATAACCCGTGATGGTTCACTCGATAGAATCGCATTAATACTAACGAAACCTTTCAACAGGAACATTCTTTAACAAATATATCAATGAAAGGTAAACAGCAACCATTAAATCGATAAGCCGCATCGCAGCACAACTAAGTGAAAAGTCTTGGACATGCGCTATACGGTGAACTCGAATGTTCTCGCATAATTATAGCACAGCCACTGCTATATATCTCCTTCACAGTAATCGCAGTAGATTATGTACAGACAGTTGCTACATTCCCATTTCGGTTTAGCTTTCACTGAAAAGTTGGAAGGATACTATCTCGCAAGCAGGTGGGCAGTTTACGCTAAAAATAACTGCACTTCTTGATCACCTCTTCGGCAGTTCAAACGAACAAGGCTCTCTTTTGAGCAAGTCAAAAGAGTTAGAGCACCACATATCTGATGTTGTAAACCGCAAACGCCAACAGACTTCCGTACGCTGTACAACCCTCGCTCGAGGTATGGCGTTCGAGTCTTGTTTTACCTCACACGGTTTTGTTGCAGCAACCGCGTCCAGCAATTTCACACATAAAACACAGCGAACCATCAGCGCTTTATAAGTCAATAACACTTCGCCTGCTTCCCGTTAGTTCTGCCTACCGTTTACAGCTGTGAAAGCACTCCTGCTATTAGAAACTAAAGCGGTATTCCCTGAAGAGATGAATAAAAGAAATTGCCGAATAAGAAAAATTAATCGATCCAGAAGAAAGAAGTAGTCGTTGTGTGGATGTTTGCAAAAGCTGAACATGGGATACTAGATCACAACAAAATTAGGAACCATTATGCAAACTTATGTAAAGTGCACAGCACAAAGGGAAGGGAGCTTAGACGTCTCCCATCCAAGCGTTCACTCCATCGGCCAATCATCACGATCAACCATACGCAACTTGCCCATATTCATCCATTTGTATACACCCCCTTTACATTCACCTATCGAATTGTTTATGACCACCTCACGTATTTAGCAAGATTCCGACCCGCGGTTACTAACTTAATCGGCATGTCAGCAAACAAGTTCGCATCATCACAACAAAAAATTTGCATATTTCACAGGATCTCCTACAACGCCAATCCAGCGTCCATTCATTCCATTCTCCGTTTCTCGGATGCACTTCCTTCTAGTACAGAACGGATTCATTCGGTTGTCGACATGAATAGACATAAGTTCAACGTTGACTATGAGTCTTACTGATGCACTACGGTCCAGAAGTGTCTCCACGTGAATACAACTCCCCGACTCTCTGGTTCTTTTAAGTTGGGAATTGCTAAAGCAAAGTTGGGAAATTTGTTGGATTCGACCTATGCTGGTGGATTAACTTCTTTGAACTATTCTCAAATTAGTGTGCCACCTTCTCATTCACAGACACTACGCATGACTAATTTCACCGATTACTTTTAACGAGCGAGGCTGTTGCGTAACTTGCAAGACGAAATTTTGGTGAAGGTGACTACTTCAGAACGCATATCGGCCAATCCCTCGTGTTCCTAGTAGCTAGATCCTATGAAGAGGATGTTGTAGAAGTACAAGAACTTGAATGCTACTAGCAAAAGCCTCATTCCTTTCGAACTAACAAAAAATTACGGGCACTTTAATCGCTAATTCCTTTCACGAATGGGAAATAATCGTGCGCTTTTGGTACATTGAAAAAAATGAGGCGACTGAAGAAAAGCCAGACAACGCCTTCGGAGAAGTCCTGAGAAACATGGAAACGGAATTGTGGTTTAATTCACTGCTCAGAGTTGTTTACTTCAGCATCTGTTTCTTTGATTTCTTTCTTTTCCTACGTAACATCATGGAACAAAACCGCCCGAGATGCACTTGAACGGTTTGGTTTGGCAAAGAATGGATAAAAACACAACGGACGATATCCGTTGGACAAAAACGGAAGCGAGGAAAAATTAACAGTAAAATAAAGGGAGGAAATAATAGAGAACGAATGATGCCCGCTTGAGTTTTGGAAGATGGCTATATCGTAGGAATCGGAGTTTTCGGATGCTTCGCACTTGGAATAGCTCAAATAGTTTCAAAATTGCCGCCAAACTCTACGCTCCGAAACATCACACAACTTCAGAAAGTTTCATAGCTGGTCACCGCTGAAACTTGGGGAAAAGCGACAATTGCGCCGTCTCAGGATGCGCGTACATCATTAGCAAAACCTGCGTCCGGTACATCCGGCACATTCCGGTAGGCATGTCTTACGGCTTGAAATAAATCCATTGCGCCCACAAAGCATAAATCTGTCGACATTTACTTGATGGCTATTCGAAGCTGTATAATATTCCTGTGCATCTCACGACGGCAAATATTACACCGTATGAGATTTCCCGAGTACAAGCTATCCCACGTTTACAAATATGCTCAAGCACATGCTTAGCTAAATGCGAGACTCGACAAGTTTCAAAAACCAAGTGACTATAATGTGACCTTTATAGTCACTTGGTTCTTGTAAAGTATAAAGTGACCAAGTGACTATAAGCGCACCACTTCTGCACGCTCAATAAAGCTGCTGGCATATAACGTCATATAGCACCTACTGTTTGTGTCACTATGAGCATCAAGCGTGTGGGCACAGCCTGAACCTCTGCAGAAGTCACAAAGAACCTGCACAAGGCAAATGCACCTGTGTAAGTTCAGTTCCTCAAAGTCGCTAAATTCTATAGGATTAGTGCTGCACCGCATATGATCAATTTCGATAGCTCACACAACAGTATTCGCCATATCCACCTCATCAATATTCTCTCCCAAATTAATCTTGACCCTCTAGTTCGACAGACCTCTAATCGACTCCGTTTTGCTTAGACGCCTCTTCTGATCTACGAGCCGTTCAAAAAAGCTATCAAAACGCGCCTTGTTTGTGCGCAGTCTGCTTTTCGTCTTCCACCCAATTTTTTAAATCATGCTTTTAGGTACGTGGAGGAGGGGGAAGGGAGGGGTGGGGGTGGTAACGAATCAAGTGGCTCGATCATTTAAATGCTTATTCAGTCTGCAGACGACACCTACGAACATGTCATGGCACTATTGGCACCTTTCTGTTGTCACCATCGTGACTGCGAACTTCTTAGTTGCGCCGTACTGAAACAACTCAAAATCCTTTCAGAACACTCGCAATAATCTCTTTGCAACTGAATTGTTCAGCCAAAAAAACTCTTCCAAGTGTTCTGGAATAATTCCACGAATCCTAATAAAAACCAATCATTCGCATCTCTGAAACTATCGACTACACAACCCCTCGCATCAACAGTTAAACAACCACACAACAACGACCATATAGAAAATGCAAGTCGAGACATACACATAATGCGACGTTTGTTCCACGTCAGCATCTGTAACACCGCCACTCGTTTCTGCTCAGGACAGCGCTCGTCTACTGCACCGTACGCTGAGTAGCCGCCACGCGATGTAAAAGCGATGCGGTCGGTTAGTGCAACAGTCGACGATGTTTGTGGATAGAAAGAGTGCGAAAAATGGCGAGAGTAAAGGGTAATTGAAGAGAGCCAGGAAATAGGATAGTGAAAGAACGCACAAAATCAAAGAGATGAGTACCTTAAAAAATATAGAAAGACGATGCGCTTTTGACCACACGGCAAGAGGGGGTTGGGAAAAGAAAGTAAAAAAGGATGAGAGAAGGCGAATTCGCTAGAAATCGTAAGAGGACAAGGGGAGAGACTTACTGAAAGGACAGAAAATGACATACTGCAGGGGATGTCAAGGCTGAAGCGGTGAGAAAAGTGGTGGTGACCTCGAATAAACTTTTGATCGTGTGAGATTGCGTGGTCGTTTAGGAAGTTGTCATGCTCTGCATGATGCCAACTTCGTAGATGGGAACGTTGTTTACTGCAGTAGAAAATGACATAGGAAGATGGGAAGAGGAGCGTTGGAGGGTTGGGAGAGAGTGGGAGAGGGTGAATGGGGGAGAGTGAGGCAGGTTAGGTAGGGAGATGAGAAAAACCAAATAACCAATAAATAAACAGCAGCCGGCTATTCAGACAAGCTCAACAGGAGTATCAAAAGTTTGTGAGTGATTACTGATGACCGATCAAACAAGTGTTGATAAGCAAGAGCTGCTATAACCGAATGCGCTTCACCAATTCCTCAGAGCTGTGCAAAATGTCCAACTGCAAGAACGTATATGCAACAATGTATTTATATGATGCCCTCCAAATCTGCATTTCTAAAGCGCATCAGGGCTTTAGAAATGCAGAACGTAACGTCTCCGTGCCTGTAAACTCGCATTGTTTGTATGGACACAGGCATCTGGGTGTTCGCGTGTATTGTGTGTGTCTGGGTGTGCGTTTCTGCGTATCCGTTTGCGTTCGCATATTTTTGTCTCTGAATGCACATATGCTTATATGTGTTACTGCGCGTCTCGGTGGTAGTTTCGACAAAGGAATTACCGAAGCTAGAGAGACGAAGCTTGATGGCGCTATTTGAAGACCCTCAATAAGAATAGATGATCCATCATTTTCGAAGACAGTTCTTCAGCAATTTGACCGAACCTAGAGGAGTTAAAGAATTCGGAGGGGTTGTGAAGCGATCCAACTTTCATTTTACAGCGAATGGATTGCAACGCAAGCGATGAAGCACACAATTGGAGCTGGCATGATCTGAGTTTTTGCAGTTGCGCGTATAAGACCAAATATTTCAGAGCAAATAATATTAATAAGTGTGACAGGTTACCCGTGGCTCAACTCAGATGAGCTCTCGTACGAATTTTCTAAGTGATTCTTTTTGCGTCCCGAAGGGCATGATAGAAGTCTCACTGCTAGCTTCAATCAGTCACAGCTCTAGCTTTAGCCAGTTGAACCTACCGAACAAGCACAACCATGCAAAGACGCAGCATTGATTTCATGCACTTAATGAATGCATCACAATAGAAGAGATCATGCAAATTTCACTGATATATGAGTCGGCGATGGAGCTTCTTTGCGTGACATGGCGAACAGCTGACCAGCAATTTATTTGTTTTCTGCAATGACAGCTGTACATACAAACTGAGAGGAAAAATGTAGCGTTGTCTTTGGAATTGATATATTGTTTGCTTAGAAGAAAAGGTTGAAGTTGATAGTACTCGGCACATAAGCCAGTCTCGATGCCCAGCGCCTTGTCCGTGACGAAGAGCGATGACTAGCACAAAACTGCATGTCTGTGGTAACAATGACGTCATCAGCTCACTTCTCATACGGTTCTTATCGTCGAAACGGCCAAATGCTATAATGCAGCTACAATCCGCCAAGCGCCTAACAAATTTGCCTCGCACGTTTAAAAGTTTGCTGAAGCAAAATGGTGAGATGAGGGATGAGATGTGGAAAGAGAAAGAAAAGACGAACTGATCAGGATACGATGCCTCAGTGGGAGAGAGGGTGAGGGCTCGATGCATAGGACAGATTTCCTATGAATCGTGCTAACTTCTACTGTAAAATGAACCATATGTTGTAGTAAATTACTGAGTTCCGTGCACAACGTTACATTACGGGATGGTAAATGCGTCCGTAAGAGCGGGTATCGGTCGGGGTTAATGGCATCTTCGTGTAGTATTTGGGAACATACTAAAAGTTGGCCAACGAAACTGGAGATGTAAACATTTGTGTTGTTGAGTTCGATTGAAAACGAATGACAGACCGCGTTCGTTTGAAATTGACCAGTGAGTATTGATTTTTCCACTGTTTATCTTACAACACGTTGTATAACAAGTAACACAACACAAAACGTATAACACGCAAAATTTGTAACACATAAGCAAAGCGTTTGGCAAATGAAGGAATGTATTGACTTAGGAAAGCAGGCACGGCGTATTCGCTTTGCAAGTTCTTTTGCTTGAATAGAGAAGCGTGTTTTATATTTCTCTCTTTTTCAATTAAAGCGCCATTAAAAAGGAGTTATGATGTAATTCAGCACTGAGGAAAGAGGCAATCCACCAGCAATTGAGTTTGCATTATAAGCTTGCAGCTTGTTTCAAGTTCACGAGGGACTGCGGTCAGATCCAGAAAGCAATTACTGACATGTCGTATACCCCCAAAAAGCAACTCCATGTTTCTAGTGTTTCCTTCAGAATTAATAGCCACATCTTCAGTAGTTCTTTCATGAAGAGGGGCCCCTTTCAAACAACGGTTATTCCATACTTTGCGCCAAAAAACTCAATATTTCATTGATGGTGAATTCCGAACCAACCGATTGCAAAGGGCACTCGAATTCTTAGTCACCTTAAGGGTCGAATAAAGAGTTAGCAAATGATGCGGTCGGTTATCTGGTGTGGACTCCACTAACTGAGTACGATATCTCTAGCATCGGTGATATCTCACAAGGATGAAAGTGTTGCGAGAAGTGATTTATGTAAAGCCCCTTGTGCTCGTTCGAATGACATTCATTCGTTGCGATTCAATTCTCGCAGAACTGTTCTGCAGTTTGTGCATATCGCGAAGTTCTGTCCTCAAATGTCGCTCCACTAACTTGCAGTTCCAGTTTTCAGCATCATCCTATCTTTCAGACGTTCTCTTTGCTTGACAATAGCGACAACAGTGTGATGATAGCGGCCGTAGTATCGCTGCTGGTAAAACAGTAACAGTAGTACTTACACAGTAAACTTTGCTTGGGACTTCCTATTGAAGCTTTTTCTTTGACTGAAATTTAAAATTTTTTTCCTTCGCTCTCAATGCGGATGATTTCTTCAACCCCTTGTCTCTGTATGCGAGAAAATTTCAAAGCAATCGTTCACCTTAGTTGATGCCCTGCATGTCCTGATTGTTCGGCACTAAGACTAAGCCAGAAAATCTCTTGTTGCTTGCCACTTAGGTTGCTCGATAACTGAGGCACCTTCCGCTTATATTCGTCCGCTTTGATGCCGCAGACTCGAACATAGGTAATTAAACTTGATTGCAGTACAGTTATAACAACTCTACGGTGTATACAATAGCACGGCTAGATGACAACAAAGCGCAAAGATATACAATAGCACGCCTATTCTCAACACACCCACATGCAGTCATGAGCTGTCCACGAAACCGAAATGATCCGGTTATTGAACTGGTGGGTGTATCCGCACCCGGAAGCTTCAGTGACCGCTCCTAAGTCCTGGTGCAGTTATCAATCAGCAGCTAATAACTTATGAATGAGATATTCGGCAGCTTGTTGAAAGCCCTCAATTGCCCAAAGGCTACATGCCATAATCTGGCAAGTCTTCTCGCGATAGCTTTCACGACAGTAGTAGCCGTATTAGAAGCACGGCAAAGATTGTGGTCGCAGTGGTAGCACTGTGGTAGTAGCACTACCAGTGAGGATGGTAACACCGTGGATAAGGATGCGATGCTTTCATCGTTTGATGTCTTGTGGGATGCAGAAGTATCTTCCAAGTTCAACCTCCATACTATCAACCCCGTATCTCCATCCTCTCCTCCGCTGTTCTTCAAAGGATCGAAACTGGAGAAGATGGAGAGAAGAAACATCTGAATTGCTGCTATAGCGCTTTGCTGACGAAACGAATGAGATAAAAGTCAGAAGGCATAGACGGAGAGCGCAGAAGGCCATTTCCTCCTACCTCGCTTCAGCAAGAAACAAGAAATTGTGTTGTTTCCTCTTATTCACGATGGATGCATTTGCTAATCGGCGCTTTTGTCCAGTCTTTATCATGTGCTCAATAAATTGCACCATGTTTGCGCACTTCGTCATGATTGCGAAGGCCAAGACAATTGAGCAAAATCCCAGAATGTCTTTAGTACTGAAAACTCGCTGACTATTGCAAAACTTGGAATACTCCTTTAAACTTTTATTGCAGGAATGACTGTTGCTGAATAGGAATCATCTATCCGTTAAATAATCATCGTGTAAACTCGCATCGGGAAAGCGCCTAGAGGAGAGGGAATATTTCACAAGACGGGAGGTCCTCTCTGGGGCGCACTTTACGCAGTTTGTTGCTGTCGTTGTCATCCTTGCCAATATACGTCGACTGATGCCCACTATCGATGGCAGCACGCAAGGGAGATGGTGACCTCTGATGCGAGAGAATACCACGCAATGGGCTTGCCTGTAAATACAACTTACTACCTTCCACGACTATCGTAAAAGAACTTGAAACAGTCTTTATAGAGCTTTGTGTTATAGTATTGTGTTATAATGAGTGGAAATGTTATGCTAAAGCACATCCGAACTGGGTAAACGACAAATGAAATTTATTGTCCAATGGAGTTTTCACTTTTTCGTCGCGATTCTTTTTTGGCTTTCGTATCCAATCGGCATTGTTTCTGCTCAGTTGTTCTGCGCAAATTCTTACCGTATCCAGTTTGTTCAACAGTATACCGAACATATTTTTGTTGCGCTGCTTTATCGGTCAGATAAATGCCGTTGTTTCGTACCTCGTTTTGAACGAACAAATTCCTGTACTTGCCTTTTTCACATTGTTGCCTTCCAGCAATCGACGTCTTTCACGTTGAGCTATCTCGATGACGTCACTTTTCATAACGACGGATGGCTGATTAGCTGAACGGTCGGATTTGGAGCTGCACACGCGATCAGAAGCATGCTTCTGGGCTTCCTCGCTCTCTGCACGCAGTACCTTTAGTGTCACTTTGCCTTTCTTCTGTAACCGTGGCAATTGCATCTCAGGTATCGCACGATGATGCATCGAATAAACTTTGCATTTAGGAGCTCTTTTACGGATCATCTGCCACTACTGTCGGAGCTCAACAATCGCCTTCCCTTGAATTTTAATTACATCCCGGCTGAAAGGTCCTTTAATTCCTGCTACCCTTGCTGTTCAGTAGGGGCCGTCCTTGCCACCTTTAGAAATACCTTCTGTCAATGAAAATACGGTCCGTTTTCTACTAATCCATTGTAATACAAAGAATCCGCGGGAGTGTATATAAGTCATTATCTAACAAATAAACTGCACAGTCGAAGCGACAGTTGGCCGAAGTTTTGCAGGAGAGGGGAAGTGTGGAATACCTTTAGTGAGCTGAGCAGTAGCGATCTGGCGTCGTCTTTGTTCCTCGTTTTGTGACCCTCCACTTCGACGACAGTGTCGCCCTCTCTCAACAGCTCGGCCGAAACTGAGTTCGGATCGGTACGCGAGACGATTACAGTACGACAGTAATCTTTTATGGCAAGTCCCAGTTTTCTTCCTGTCTTACCGTTAAAACATATTGTTATCTCCTGTAAAGCCTCACTCAGAGCTCTCCTCAATAAGGATATCACTTTTTGCAGAGCGATAAACAAAATTGTTGTTTTCTGTGTCATAATGAATTAGCCTTAACCATGGTGACGACAATGAGAATGCGAACGGCTCAGCTGATAGACAGAGTTATGCCAATGAAAATAACTGTGGCCAACCACCTAGAGTTGTCATCTTTTGGCTGGTAAGAGCAATGGAGCCGTGTAAACAATTGGCGTTTAAGTGGTCATCGGTGCCATTGTTTATGCAGTTGCATCAGAATGAATTCTAAGAAAGAGACAAACAAACTGTTGATTGCTTTACTTAATGTAGCATTGAAGAAATGATGAAATTACCTTGAAACGGTATCCGCATTCCGTAAAATCAGAAGGATGCGACACGCTTTTATCGTTACTGCCTTTTGTTACATTGGCGCCTTCCTGTTGCCGATCGGAGTCCGCATCACGCATCACAAACAATTTAGCTGTGGGACCACTCGAAAGGAGCAACGAGGCGAGGTGCGCTTGTGAGTATACTTCTGTGTCATTTATCTTTACTATTGTATCGCCTGGCTGAAACATTTTAACGATCAAGCGAGAAACCTAACATTCATCTGCTAGAAGACAACAGTTCTTTTGCAGAAATTCCAATTATCAAAGCAAAGAGCACTTATCCTCTTAAATGGGACGCTATAATACAGCTAGCAGATCAAGTTTCTTCAGAGACAGTCGTCAGCAAAGTTACGGAATGATGCTTACCTGTAGTGCTCTCATAAATCGAAAAGCAAAGGTATATAACAGAATGTTGTAATAACGAACAACAGATGTAGTAACAATCAACGGGACAATGTGATCGAGTGCACACTTCCCTGTGTTGTCTATTTTAAATCTTGCTGCTTCAGCTCATTTCCTTCGAATATTCTTTGAAAACATGATATCACTATTCGCTCCATGATCCGCGCACGGATTTTAGTAAGCACATTAACAAATACAGCAGATATCATTCGTACATTAGTACTGATAACCAATAAGCTGTTCAAGTCAGTTCAGTAGAAGAGTTTGGTGACTTCAGCTCAACTGCGATCACCTCACGCACCATAAGAATACCATCAGCAGCGCTGCCGCGAGGAATCGCAATAATCGTGAGCTTCTCGTCAGTGACTGCACCGATGTTGCCACTTTCAGCGAGAAGCTCGAAGCAATGCTGCGCACGCGACATCACCGTCCCAACCAAATCGCCACCCTCCAACTTCTCACCGACCACTCCGCGTTACCAAAGTTAATACAAATGGAGTTTCTTCGCGGCGAGTTGATTTATATTTTATACGAATATTTGCAAATGCTAATTTCCTCGTCAACTGTTCCACCTCTCCTGACATTTTGTTTGTGGCTGTGTTATTGCGTGACATTAACCTGACTATTGCTCAATATACCTGCTGCTCGGTGATATCAGGTGTTAATGTGGTGATTGCGTCATGTGTTTTGATCGAAAACACTCTGAATGAAAGAATGTGGGACAGAAAAAGAAGAGAGGAAAGAAAAAAAGAGGAATAGAACGAGAGGAGACATACAAGTAGTGCCTGGGACTAACAATACGCTGATGAGGACCACTAACCATGAAGAACCAAGCGTGAAAATCGCCTTCTACTTAACGCTTGTATATCTTCATTTTCCAGCGCAGTTAAAGATCTAGGGGTCACAGTCAACAACAACCTCAGATTCCACGACCATATTCCCAACATTGTAAAAAGGCGAATGCGAGGGCCTCACTTATTCTGCAGTCATTTTGTTCGAGAGACATTTATTCGCTCACAATATTATTTACAATCTACGTTCATCCACTTCTCTAACACGCATGCATCGTCTCGGCTCCATTCGATCATTGTTATGATACTCACTACCTCAATTTGATCGAAAACGTTCAAAGGCGCTTCACGCTCCGATTATTCAGAGGATGATATGCTCGATCATTTCGAATTTCGACGTACGTGCAAAAAGTTGACCCTTCAGGTTTAGAGAAGCTTGAGGTGCATCGCTTCTACTCCGATCTCTTGAAAACACTGACTTGTCCTTTGATGAATTCTTCGAATTATTCCACACTAAAAATCACATTCGGCAAACTCTTCTAAGCTTACTTTAAATAGATGCACACTCAACATATTGAAGCAGTTTTTCTCAGACAGGGAATTCCGTGCCGAATGAGATCGCGAGAGTGAAATCCTTGCAGCTCTTTAAAAATAAGACCACTCCTCCAAACCCCGAATTACTTGGCTTCCAATGTTGAATATCGAGATAGGAATCGCTCCTTAGCCTCCTCGACCCCTCTTCGCTTCTTTCGCTTTACGTTCATTTTCCTGATATATCTGCACTTACTGCAAACACGTATTGTCTCGTAAAACTGTTAATTTCCACTTTGCGACAATTTGGTGCGTTTTCTAGGTGTTCAATTTGCAGATGTGTTTTCTTTATTTTCTCTCTGCGTTATTCTTTCGGTGTATTAATCCGCCGGGTAGTATATCCCCTCCCCCCCCCCTTCCCCCCTTCCACCTGCACCCTATTACCTTTGTGGGCGAATAAATCCATTGTCATCATTAAAAAAAAGAGGAGATATACCCTCTAGTTTCATTCGTTTTCTGAGCTTTCAAGAACTTTTTGTATGCATAGTTCCACGTCAATTGCTTTGGCACCTATTCGCTTCATCTTTTTGTGAACGTTTTTTATCGGCCAACCGGATGACATGATATTGCAGTTTTCCCTCAAAAGCGATACGACTGGCGCGTTATGCTTCGGTTTTTCCCTCAAAAGAGATGCAATACCTCTAGCTGCAGCTCGGCGGTTTTCAACCAGGCAAATCGGCAATGAAGTTTGGGTGACCTTCAGAACTTCGATTCATTCTCAGTCATGAAAAACTCTATTTTCTAACTATCTGAACCCATGCGCTACGTCAAGTCTGCGCACACAACTTTTTGGAAAGAATCACATGTGAACGAAGAGGTGGTGCAAAGGGGGGTAAGTGCACTTTGTAGAAGTGGCTGATTTCATGGAAGTTGAGAATTGGCATACCTGACCAATTTAGCCTACGGCGCGTTACTTCACATTCTCTTCACCTTCGCATTTTTATGGTCTTTGAGACACAATTCTCTTAAACAGCATCTCCATCTAAACGAGCTGTAAAGGAGAAACGAAGAGTGAAGCCAACGTGGAAGAAGTTCAGTAGTTACTGCCCGTAGTAATTCTCAATGACTACTTTGTCCATGTTAATAACTGTTCCTCTTTGGTAGCAGCTCCTTCAATAAGTTCGCTTAACGTGTCGTATAGTCAAAGTTTTAGAAACCACCTGCATAATAAAAGAAGACGAGAAAAAATAGCAAAGAAGGAGTGAAGGAGCACCTTCGATGCAAATGCGACTGAAATTCCCAAAATTCGGGTTATTTTGCCAATTATTCACTTTCCTCCGAAAGCAGCCGCCGAAGATGCATCTGTATTAGAAGAATTGTGCTTTTGCGAATAAGGTTCAACCAGTGCCATCAAACGGTTCCCCTCATCGTAAAGTCGCGGATGCGGCGGTGATTTGAGTCATTCACAGCGCAATATTGCGAATGTTGAGTTATCTTTGAATGCAACCTTTGGGTCTTCAGCATTTACTAGTTTCCAGGCATCGGGATTCAAAATTGAGTGACGCTAAGTTTCATTTCGAAATATCTTGTCTCGCAAGTGACATCCAGAATAAAGCTGCATACAACTTGCACTGATAAAGTTTCGCAACCCTCTCTATAGCAATCTTTCAAGCAATAGTTGTCAGAGGTGTTCGATGATGGAAACAGCTTAAAGAATAAGACTTACATGATGACTTTTCAAGTTGCTGCGAATCGAATTTGGATTGTTTCATGTTGAATGATGTATTCTTCAAGTTTCTTGTTGTGGTTCTCGGGCTTTTGATGGCACAGTTAAGTGCTTTACTCGTCCGAAAATCGCACAATTTCTAAATGGAGGCAACGCATACTGTAACAAGCCTGCAAGACGTAAGCCTTAAATGATTGAAATTAGCCTACTAACGAAAAATGGAGAACACTTCTTTGTCTAACGAATTTCTAAAGTTGAAGTAGCTATGATGATATTTTGTGACATCTTAATAAACGTCTCTGTGGGAACATTTTTCCATTTTCGCCACAACTTTTAGCTGCATAATAACGAAAAACGTAAAAATTTCAAAAAGCCGAAAGATCTGACAAATGTTCTCAAGAGCAATCAAAATCTTTTATATTGCATCCGCTAATTTGAATACACTGAACGCCCTCTTCAATAGAGGGCATTTGCCCGTTCTTGATTCTTTCTCTATAAACGAATAACTCCAACAGCTGTTATGGGTAGTGCTGTGATTACCTGAAGGAGATTGGTCTTGCTCTGGAATCCAGTAAACAGACCTTTGAATGTGCATTCTTCATCATTCAGCGTAACTTCTGTTCCCTTCCACATGCCAAGTTCCGAAGCTAGCTAATAAGCAACAAAAGCGGCACGCATCGCATTCTCGATCTTACTGGATTCTTTGTGAAAGGAATGTGGGAAGAGGTAGGAAAAAATTGGCCTACAATAGTAATGCTTATCGAACACTGACGTTTGATTCTTTATGGAGCTGATGGATGTGCTATTGAAAGTGTCAAATGATTTATCGACCTATCCTCTCACCTCGTTGGGGCCATATGAACTTTTCCTCACGTTTCTCAGCAGATCAGAGATGAACTTGCAAAAAGTTTTAACGGTGATCATGCAGGTGCATGAAATAACTCATTTGCGCAAAAAGAATGACATCTTCATATTACGGTCTTTTCAATTTTCGTTGGTGCGGTTACTAGAGTTATTGCACCAATGATGCATTTTTTTTAAGAAGATGAATGCTCTTCTCATACCTTCGGTACACCTCACTTAATCGTACTCCATGCTTCTAATTCCAATATTGCTTAGATCCCTTCAACGAGTTCACTTTGTCCAACTCATTCCATCTTTATCATAAGTTAATTTGAACACCGCCATGACCACGATTGTGGTTTCTGATACCACTAGGAACATCCTTGTGTAAGATATTGAGAACAACCGATCATGTTCAGACCGATGACTCTGCAGAAAGGATATTGTGTTCAGAAGTTGCCGAGAGTCGGCGAATCGTGAATAAGATGAAGCCCCTATTTGAGTGTGTTCGCATCGAAGTCCTCAATTGCTGACAAGTCACTAGTTTAAAGCATGCCTTTCATTCGGGTACGTTTCAGGGCATATCGATTGACACATTCTCACAGTTGTACTTGCATTGACACTGACTCATTCACGAAATCCGAACGTTGTTATAGTGTCTGCAAGAGCTCTCGAATAGTTGTTGTCTCACAATCAGCATCTGTTTTCGAATCTCACTCACCTGGCCGAACTACGTTGCCATTATTGACGATACCAACAGCTCGACGACTTTCTCAAGATCATCACACGCACGCAAGCTTAATTCCCTTTAAACACGGACGTCTCAAGCTTACATTATTTGCAATCGATTTGGGTAACCGAACCTACTACTTCCTTCACGTCTTGGTTGGAAGCTGCAACAGATTGCATTAGAAAAATTCAAATCTGGTCCGCTGAAGCAGCGCTTTAACATTTATACATACGTGGAAAGTTTCACCGCTTCTGAATCGCAGCTCGGTTGTAGAGGTGTCCATGTTGACGATGGTTGATGCAAGTTTTCGATGGTGGTGGTGGTGGTGTGTTTCTTTTCAGATAATTTAGTTATGCTCATTACCTTATTGATTAATATGCGAGTATATATAGACTTATTAAGGTTTCAGAGCATTATGTTGAAATGCCAGTGGTCACACGTTTAGCAGCATCACATATCCTTCAAGAAGTGCTTTAGTTTGCCGAAATTTTTGTGGCTGGATGTGGTCTGCGCTTCCGTAGCCCACGTCTTCGTGCAATATGCAGCACGTCGAATCCGATTCGTTCAGGTGACTGTTGACCTCAACAAGCGTAATCACTTCCGTGAAGTTTCACGGAAAGCGCCACTCAGATTGCGAATTGCAGTCGTCATTTGTTGTATTGTATTAGTGGAAGATAATTAGATAATACGAAGGTAATTAGTGGAGGAATGTTGTTTCTTACAACCATCCAGTTTTGGAACTGCGCACTTAATTTCGATTGTCATCTGTGAAAAGGGATATCGAGGTAGTTGGAAAAGCAGAGCGGCGCTTTTTAAAGGCGATTTGTAAAAAACGTTTTGTGGGCCGCTCCAACCTGATTGTGAGCAGCGGCTTCATGCTGTGTCTTCAAAATCATTTTTGCTTTCATAGAGCTCATTTGGATCTGTCCCAGTGCTTCAACACCTTTAATGGTTTTCTAGAACTCAGTTGGAGAGTATCTTATGCTCAGACAAAGTTTTGCTGAGATTAAGGCAACATCCGCTTCACATTGAAGCAAAGCTAGAAGATCGAGCTGAATTTTTGCTTTTCGTGTTGTCCCTATGTAGAATTTTGTGCTGTGGCTACAGGTTATAGCTAAGAACCTACTCGGAGCTAAGCAGTGTTTCAAGTCACTTATGATTATTACCGTTTGTAACCACTTTTGTGGCACCCAGTGCTTGTTGCAGCTGAAAGCTGCCGACGTTTAGGAACTAGTCGCTCGTACCTTAAGAGCGGAAGTATTGAGAGCACCATCTGTGTTCTCTAGTTTCGTAGAGATACAAAGGCTGCGTTGTGAGTGTTCATAGATGCTTTAGGAGGCCACTGTTTTGGTCGACCGTGCGTCCGTACTTAAAGCAGATGATTGTAGCGCAGAAACAGATACCAGTTCGATAGCATATCGGAATCCCATAGCAAAACGCTTGCATGATATCGAACAGCCATTCATCAACCCCATACAATACAACGATCCACAGGATTTTCGAACAGCCCGATGTCGCCGCCATTGGCAAGGAAGTTTCCTTTAGGGGTTCATGGCAAGAACAAACGCAGTCAAATAAAGGTCATACGCTGGGGAACGTCAGTAGTACTACGTAGGTTTTGAAGCAGCATAGACTAATGAGAAATGCTTCACGGTTGGATAGAGTTTTTTGTTTGTAATCAATCGTTGCACCACTATGCAATCCCATGCACATTTCATTTAGATGGCTAACGTTTCAAGAAGGAATAATATAGTAGGAATTGTATGTTTGTTGATGCTTCAAGAATCTATGTCGAGAGGGCTATCAGATTAAATGCGTGACAACGCTGTTACATACATAGAAGGCGTCTGTTTCGTTTCATTATGTCCGAAAGCACTGTTTATGGCGTGTGAGCGTGAAAACAAGTAGTGACAGCTGCTCAATGAAAGGCTACTAAGTTTCCCATAGAAGTGTTATTTTTGATTTGCCAAGGCTGACAGTATTCATGTTGGGTTTTAGAACGGGTGTCCCATGCCTGTACTCGATTACGCTGGGGAAAGGTTTGCAGTAGCACACTTTGAATTTTGGCTCGTGCATCGTTGCGACGAGAACTCAGTGCACCTAGTGACGCGAACCCACTGATTCGTCTTCCCCTTTGCATTTCTGGCGCACGTTCATGAAGAACGAATGCACTGGCGTTGAGTGGTAATCGTGTGGATAACCGCTTGACCGAAATACGATTGTTGAGTATGTCACCTCCCCGCGATGGATAGAAGCAGGTGCGTCTTATGAATCATTAAGCGCGTTGAAACAAAAAATTACGCTCAACGAAGTTGCCAGTGAGTCACTGCCAAGCAAAATTAGTTATGGAGATATTCATAAGACGACTGTAGGTATGTGTAAGAGCTATATATATGAAGGTACAGTATACTGCGAGCTGCATATACCTCAGCGGCCCCAAAAAAGTGCAGCTCGCAGTATACTCTATCCGTTTGAAAAAATAATTATGGCAAATGTGAAAGGCTCATTTTATGATTAACTAGAACGCACGTAAAAGTGCGCAGTCACCGTGAATAATCGAATCTGCGGTGAATTGCCCATTACCTCAAGAATTAAGGATAATGTGCATGCAACTCCCCAACAACGAGTCAGCAGTTTTGTCGATCATCACCAGTGACCGGCAAATGGCGATCAGCACTTGCGCATTGACGACATTATTTATGATTGTGATGTTATTGCAGAATTTCGTAGAGTTTAAATGATCATCACCTGGTGGCAACGACAACGAACGTCATGTGGTCATAGGCATACTCTTCCGATGTTGCTTCACCTTCTATGTACCCACTTCCCTCCCACTCCTTTTCTTCTGTCAGAACACAGAAACAAAACGAATTTCTGATTTCGCTTTGTTTTCAACAATTAAATGAGAGTGGAAAATGCCATTCTGCTTCACTTGTTGAGAAAGTCAAACCACAGGTGAAACCATTTTACTTAGAGCAAGTCGATCCCATTGCGCAATCTAAGAACTCGCACAGCTTGTGGCTGAGTGTTTACAAAGAGAACAGTCAATTAAATGAAGCAGTTGGAGATGCTTGCTAGACAGGTTTGCCATGTTGAGCTTCCGACCATGCTCAAGTTCGAGGTAGCCTGCTGAAGAAGTGTTCAGGAGCACTCAATAATGCTTCATATAAACTTTCTTAAATATTTGGCTTTTACGTTTGAAGCATCTTGCAATTTCCGTGGTTAAGGGTTGCTCGCCAAGTGCAGTGGTGCAGAAGTATATTTTATTTAGGTACCATCGAGCGAACGCGGTTGTTTTCCATTGTGTGCTCAATTGTTATTCTGTTCTAATCGTTGCAGAACGCTCGACGGTGCTGTGCACTTGAAGTTTCGCTTATCACTTCCCTGTTGTATCATTAACTTTTTTCGACATCATTCTTCTCTTCGAACACAACTCAAGACGAAATCATCGCAATGGATGCGGTTCCGGATATGGATGCGCTATTAGATCAGTTGGAAGCATCCGAAGAGGCAGCGCAATCCACTTGCAATCAGCCATGCGCAAAAACCAATAAAGAGAATGTAGTCAAGCCGGAGAGAAAATTTTTCATTCCAATTACCTCACACGTCTCCACTATAATCACTGAAAAGCTGAACGATCGAGAAACTACGAATATCGATTCCACCCAGCAATTGTCCCATTTAAAAGACCTTTTGAATATCTCCGACTCAAGCTTGGTCGATGAAGCGAATTTCGAAGGGGCTCATTTAACGAGAGAAAATCTAAAGAAAGACGAGAAGAGTTCTGATGAAGAGGTAAACCAACAAGCTGTCTCATCGTCAAGTTGCAGCACACTGCAAGGAAGTGTCAATACTGTAAGTGGTGAAGAGCAGTCAGAAGATTTTAATGATGCGGTATACTCTGTAAAGAAGTCGTCGGAAATAGGGAGCAGTAACGTAGTCGTTGATCGCACGCGAAGGGTGGAACCAATCGTCGCAAGAGACCGGCACTCAGCAAGACGCCTATGCGATCTACCTGAAGCTGATCAAAGCCCAGCTGCAGTAAGCATTTCACCTCATTGATACCTTTAAAAATTGTTGTTAGAGCTTTGTGGGAAACGAGACCGAACACCATTTGCCTATAATTTCCTCTGAATTATCGGTGTCCACCTTTAAAAAATATGAATATTTCTTAAGACTTGAATATCGACGTGATGCTAAGGGAGGGGAAGTCGCGGTGGGCTTTAAAGTGAAAGAAACTAAGTATAATACATTGTAAGAGATTTGTAATAAATTAGAACGAAGTGAAATTCTTCTCTGGGAGAAACAGTTGACCGTTGAGGTGTTCACGATCAAATCACGTTTCCGGGGTTAGATTCGTTTTTTGCTAGAATCGCTTTGACATCGACACATTTAAAGGCGTTATGATTGCGGTTGTTCGATCTGTAATGCAGTAGTATATACCACTTATAAGTGCGTGAAATCAATGAGCTTTTTCATGAAGAGCTTTTTCTACTTTTACCAGTGATTTCATTGGAGGAAAAGCAAGCAGGCTGAATCAAAGTTTTGCGAATTTCTAATATATACTGACCTCGACTTTAGATTGGACAGAATATGTACCAACTTAGTGCATCGAATGCAGTTAATAATGTCCTTCTTTGAAAATGGTTGCGCAAACAACCATCTGCTCACGATATTAGCTCACTTGTCAAAAATAAACCTTTCTTTGAGGACGCCTTCCCACAGTCATTTTCTTCGTGATTTGCTTCCTCTTCGTTCTTTCCATCCTGAAGAACAATCACACACCCGTCTGCTTCGAATTCATTCCTTGAATTTGGCCATCTCTGAAATGCTGAGTTGCCGTAGCAGTCGAGCATCGAATTCAGGACTATCATGGGTCTTTGATGGTCTTTTTGCAATGATTGAGGCTTGAAAAGCAAGAACTAAGTGCAGACGTCGAGGGATATGGAATATAATCTTTACTACATTTATGGTAGGTTCAGGTAAATGAAATAAAGTGTGGTTAAAAATACGTCTGCTTTACCTTGGATAAGCTGACTTCGACTGTCGCGACAACTTCCAAGAAGTCAGTCGCTTCTGAGTGTTACTCGCTGGGTCATGCTTCTGAACTGCTGGTCTTGTTCGCACTGCATTATTGTTTATCAACTCTTTACGACCAATAAATAGTCTTTATTTTTCCTTGGAATAGTCCCGAGTTATATTTGGGGGGAATGCTTTCCCACGTTTTCCCATACTCTGCACTAGTTGTACCTTGTCTAACTACCGCGATACTCGAAAATGGTAGTGAGCTTAACAGTTCTGGGACCTTATTCAAGGTTTTGCTGTTGTCGATGTATGAATTGATGGAGCTTGTGACGCGAAATGTGACCTTTTAGGCAAGCTGGAATTTGGTGGTGAGGAGGAGAGGAGGGAGAAGGGGGAACGAGGTGAGGCAATGAGGGATTTGCTAAAGGTGCGTTCATCGAGATGCTAGTCGTGGCAATATCCCCATCCAGTTTCGATATTGTCATTGTTAGTGTATAAGTGTGTCTGTTAAGGTGAAAGAAAGATTGGCCGATAAGTTGATGCGAATCACCGTGCAACGATTCAACAATGAAGAGACACATTTTGCGAGGAGTTGCGCAGATGTAAATTTTTATATTGAATTCCCTTTCTTTATTCCGTGGATTTGCTAGCTGTGCTCTGTTCCATTCACTGCACCTCTTTTTGGTAGATCACTTTCGTTATCATTCTCGTTTAGGGAAGTGTGTATGCCACCTTTGATTCACGAGATGC
The DNA here is from genome assembly GCA_022844705.1 of Toxascaris leonina. Taxonomy (NCBI): domain Eukaryota; kingdom Metazoa; phylum Nematoda; class Chromadorea; order Rhabditida; family Ascarididae; genus Toxascaris; species Toxascaris leonina. The sequence goes on from JAARMF010000098.1 coordinate 81,687, forward strand.
GGCATTTCAATATTCATTTGACTTTCTACCAGTCCGCGATGGCTATCCATGTGCCACTCACTTGGTAAATATTGGAGGAGAATGGGCGAGAGGTGATACCTCAGTCGTTCGTGGAGTTTGGTGTCTGTCTTGATCGGTGGTTATCCGGGTTACCTGTCTACTTCAAGTTTTCAATACTTTTAGTTGTGATAGATGTCATAATGTATTTCAAGTGTCGGCATGTTTTCTTTTATTTTAGACAGCAAAAGAATTGGATCAGATGGCTAAGGAATTCGAAGAAATGGATCGATATCTAGCACGGTTTGATCTGCCTATTTCTTCATATTTTCACATATAGAAAATTCCCGAAATGACAGATCCGCTTGGGACTTGTGGGTGGTGTAAACTTTTATACCTCAATAGGTTCTGCTCTTGAAACGTGCGACAGTCGAGAGTACTCTTTTTCAATTGAAAATTCGTTTGAGGGAACACCATCTTGAATGGGAATCGCTTTGTCAGAACGCAGAAGAAAGGACTCGCCTTCTGTAGATGACCCTGCTTTCGAAGTTCGTAAAATATGGGACTTTTTAAGTCTTATCAGTCGACATTGTAGGAAAGATACAACTCTAAAGAGGATTTCGATTCCGTGGTCGAATTCCATGGTGTATGTGGCTCGCTTGCACAGTTATCACTCTGAAGTGATGGGCAATGAAAAATGATTTTTTAAACTCGTCGATGTAAAGCGGACAGAGTGGGCCTATGGAGGAGTGATGTTTCTCGTGTTAGTGGTGCAGAATTTTGTGACGGCGTGGGTTATTTTACTGTAGCAGCCTCAAAGCATGAAGCATTTGGTGTAATAGCCATGCTGACGGAGTATTGCAATTTGTTAATTGACACACCTTTCTCTATTCCAACTCTATACTTTTTTTCTACATTTTTTCATCAATTCTTCCGCAATTTCAGGTGCGCTACAGAGAGTGCTCAATTGAAAGTGAGTGACTCGATTGGCAAACAAGATACTGAATCTTTGAATATCCAGTCGACCGCAGCCGGCTGCAGCAGCCATGAGGCTGAATCAGCAGTCAAGGATAATGAGCAAAATAAAAACCCACAGCATTCGGAAGGCAGCGAAGAAAACGCTGACTCATCCGTTCTCGCTGATCACTCCAGCAACACGCGAGTTGCCGATGGAGGTATTCCCAATAATTTCAACGCTTTGCAGATGCTACTGTTTTTTTTTATTTGTCATGAGCAAAGATCTGCTCACCTTCCCACTCCCAAATTTCTAAGCCATTATTTGAAGTGTCAATTTTTCTGCTAGAATGCCAAACAGCTGGGTACTTTTATCTAATTTCCACTTAAATATATTTGCTTTTATCCTTTTCACAGAAAAATAAGTTGTTTTGCATTCTTGCAATAAGTCACGTTCATGCATAAGGTTTTGATCCGCTCTTCCCATAACAATGTTGGTGTGCGCACAGTTGGCGGAGACGGGCGCGTTGCATTCGTTTGCAGTCTTGTATCAACGTCGTTTCGCGGAATTATTTGTTCACTACATTCAGTGGTTTATTTATTTATATTCTTCTCATTTACTGTTCCCCTGTGTTCCAAATATCAGTGAACTGTATGTCATTGTGCGAGTGCAATAACATCAACGAACTTATACGACGCTATCCCCTTTCATAGTGGAACATGCTCGCGTGTGGAATAGCGTCGGCTGTTTTACTGCTCTTCTTATTCCTTTTCTAACTTTCGCAAATTTCGAAAACCGTATCAATACATTAGGCCTGCTCGCCTGGCCAGCGGGGTGGCGTCACTTATTGGCTATAACAATGCAAAACCACGGGTCTCGGTACCCTAATGGAAGCGCATTGTGACCGGCAGCGTCATCGACGCTCGATAGTCCGGTCAATCAAGTGATCAAGTGAAGTGATCAAGTGTATCAATACATTAGCATCGATCAGCTTTGTCTTCGTTCTGCCAGTATCACTGTGCTTTCTGAATTTTGCTGCGAAAGCGCCTTTCACCAAACTGTGAGTCAACGTTTCGGCGTTCGACGTTTTGTCCAATCTTTTAGGCACACCCAAACAATTATTTCATTGGGCAGGGAGTGGAAGCGGCTTCGCCTTGGCTATAAGATGAGTGAATCATCGTGTTTCCGAGACGTTTCCTTGGAGATACAGTGGTCGAAAGCACACATCCATATCTCCTTTCACATATTTTCCACAAATCAACATCGATTTCTCTTTGTATTATTTATTAGCGACTTATTTGTTATATCTTCCTCCTTACCTTTCCAACCGTGGCATCACTCTCTTCATGACTATTTGTCGTTGGTTTTGTTTTGTTGAGGAATGTTCAACTTTAGGCGGTAGTAAAACGAAAGTGTCCGGTGCTGAGAGAGAGTCCAATACTGCCGAAAGTGAAGAAACGCTTGAGAAGAAATCTAAGCCAGCAGCGTCGTTGCTAAGTGAAGGTTCTGAGATGGCGCAACCAGTTCAAGCAGTGCGTGATGAACATGTTGATGTTGTTGTTGAAGGTAACTTTTTCACTGTGATGACCTATGGAATAATGCTCAGTTGTCACTCATCCCGTCGCAACCTTTGGGTTTAAAGAGGAGAGATAATTCTCCCTCACTTCATTGAAGATTTTGAAACGATATATCCGAAAATCTGGGAATTCAATGTTCTCGAACATTTATAATGTCCAAGTTTGAGATCCCTTCGTGTTATGATTCATTTGTTATCGTTGCCAGGTAAGGTGTTTAAGTCACCAGCTTGGGTTGTCAGCCTCACGGGTCTGCAACTGTGTGCCTCGGATGGTTTCTGAGGAGCGGAGGTCGTCCAGTCGTTTGCGAACTTCTAATATTGAGTTTTATTGGGGGAGGGATGGGTAGGTGCTTTCACTTTTTCAGAACACTTTCATGTAACATCCGGCATACGACACTTCCGTATAGTTGAGCATCCGTAATTGTCAGCAGTAATTATCACTCCCTACGAAGCAATATTTGAAGTTTTTGTTTCTTACTACGCTCGCTCCCTTTCGAATTGTTATGGTCTTTTAAACAGTACTTTCCACTTACTTTAACGGCCACATCCTTATGTTCAGAAAAAGACTTTAGAGTGTCGAAGTTGACGGATAACAACTCGATATAGTTCGTGTAAAGGCAATGTTTGAAAATATCTGTTTGATTCTTTCATTATACTTATTCTTCTGTCCGATAACAATATTGGTTGGCCGAAGTCCAAAGCGGTATTTTTCATCTCAGCATATAACACTTCTGATGCTTTTGTGTCCTGAGGTTTTTCATGTTTTGGTTACAAGCAGTTTTTGCAGAGTTTCATTGAACGCTTTTTTCTATCGTTTTTTAAAAACTAACTGAGGTTTATGACACTATTGAGGAGGTGTTGTCGAGTTGGCGAAATTGGGGCAGTGGAAGTAGACGGCATGTTCTCATATGAAGCTTTCGTTATGTCTGAATAGCAAATAAAGGGTTGCGAATTCGAAACTTAGTCAGCTTTCCCTTCCTGATTTCACGTTTCGGCTGCTGGAGTTCGGGCCCCCAAAAGAGCGGTACGAGAGCTGAGGGCAGTTCATCTTCGATATCCGTAAAGGTTTATTTGATTTTCCTAAGAATTTCCGCCAGCCGTTTAGTATCTTTGCGATAAACGGATTATTACTTACCGTTTTTTTTGCATCCATTTGCTGTCCAACGCGTTTGCGTAATTTCTGTCAATGCTCGATTGAAGATGGCAGTCCTATCAACCTCCGTCATACCCTTGCCTAAGGAGAAATTATCCATATTGATTACTTGTTGCATTATTTATTCTATTTGTTTATTTATTTCATCATCACGGGACAATATGCAGTAAGTAGTTTGCCTTTATGCCGCATCAAAACCTTCAACGATAACGTGGGCTGTGCAAGTTGAACAGTTGAGTCGCAAGTTACCTTATCGATCTCTGCCCCATACTAGTTTGTTAAATTTTACACGCATAGCGCTTCTAGTACGACCATGGGTTGCTGTAATAGTTGAGCTGTTAAGGAATGAGCTTGACTTTCCGTTGTTCGTCTGTTTTACCAGGTTGTGATACTCAATATTTGCAAAGTGATTGATTTCACTCCAGGATTGTGTTATCTTGAGGTGGCGTTGGAGCCTGTTATCTTATTTGCTATTCATTTAGACGCATTGGTCGGTGGACAAAATGAGGAATCAATTGTGAGCAGAGATGTGGCTTCGCAGAAGGAAATGGCCGAGTGGGAAAAGGAAAGTGTTGATATTGTTGAGAGTGATGATGAACAACCAGTAACGGCTGATGTCGTGACGAACGATAACAACATACCTCTGCCCGATGGAGAGCAGAGTATTCGGGCTGGTACAGATAAGGGAACTATGAACGCACAAGAAATTGATGGCAATCCGACCTGCACTGGAGGTAATAACTTATTAAGGTCTCCTTTTCCTTAGTTTTTTTTTTTTTTTTTTGCGATCCCACTTTCTTCTACAGCCAATAAACGCACAAATCAGTTTTCTTGCGTTCTTTTCAAGCAAAATGCTGCATTAGCGGTTTTTAGCGGTTTTATGTAGTCGCTGGTAGCAGAGGTCAGTCATGTTTCTGAGGTTTCTGTACCGATTCACACTCGAGCAATTGTTTCGTTTTCGCCCGAGTGAGATGAGGAATGGGAGGGAGGGTTGGATATTAAATGATTTCGAAAGAATCTCTTCAATTAGTATTGCGAACAACTGAACCTGAGATACTACATTCAGAAGGAACCATGTAATTTGTTTGGCTTTTCGGTTGCTGGTTTCTTCAAATGCATAAACTGTTTACGTATATATGTGCTGTAAGAGATATGTGAAAGTGATGAACTTGGTTGATGTAATATGCTGTAATGCAGAACGAGATTTGCGGATATTTGTTTGGTGCTTGGTGAAGTATTTGCTCGAATCTTTCAGAAAGGGGCCTCATTACGTGAGGTCACTTGCCGTTGATTCAGATGCGAACTGTACCATGATCCGATCCGGCAGATGTGTTTTGTTTTAGTTCACGAGTTTAATATGTTTATTGAGCGCTTGAGAATGGACATCGATAGTTTTTATAGTCGTAGATGATTTCTTTTCCGTTCCTTAATAACGCTGATCCTGCATAAGCAGCTATGAAACCTCGCGCTTGTCTTTGAGGGAATGCGCATATCATCGCAGGTACGTCATCAGACTCTGTGGCAGCAAACGAGATACACGAAGAGGCAAAAGGCTCTGCGGAGGTGAAGAAGGAAACGAAGAGGGATGAAAGGGGAAAGGAAGAAGAGGAAGGTGAAGAGGCGAGTGAAGAAGCTGGAATAGAGTATGATGCAGAGGAACCCAGAGGTGAGTATGCGACTGCCGTATCGCCTGTCGAAGAGGCGCAAGGTGTTTCGGTTGTTGCCAGCACTCACGATATTTCGTCTGAAACGGACCTCCGACGGCTCACCGAGAGTGAACTTCAGTTGGGGAAGGTGAGACTTTTTTCAATCATGTCACAAGTTTGTGGAAGACTTGCACATTGTTAACTGAGCATGCAGAGGTCATCTTTGCGGTGTAGAACCATCGTTTCCTTCAGTGTAGCGTTTATTACGACTATCTGCATCGTCTACATTTCTACATTTTCGATGTGTTTTGTTCAGATTCCTCCAACAAATTTTTGCACAGGTGGAAAAGAGAAGCATTCGTGAAGAAAGAAGCACTCATAACAGATGCTTGCACAAATTCTGCATACTTTTGAATTAGTGAATGTGCAAAAGTGTATCGCAGTAGTGACCTATTGCTTAGAAACATACTTAAATTGAATCATAGTTTATATCGCTTGATGACCATTCGTCCTTCATAAGTTTGCCTAAGAATGTGCAGCTGCTGCTTATGAATGCGTTCTTGTTCGAATTTTATATGCAGACACGTTCAGCGTTAAAATGAATACTTAAAACCGCCATCCATTTGACGCATATGAAAACACGCTTTATGCCATAAAAACCAGTCTTATAGAAATTGTTGAAACTATAAAAGTGGATGCAATGCGACCATTGGATTAAGGCCTAGAACAAGAGAAAACTTCTCTTCTCTTTGCGTTGATTTCAGGAAGCACCTTCACGGAAGCATCCACGAAGCCTCTCAATCGAAAATCAATATTAAATGCAACCATTAAGTTATGCAACGTTATTGGGAGATATTTAGTGGATTTTTTCATTATTTAGGTCTTTACTCCTTGTTCAATTTTCTCATGTTGAAGGATGGGGCCAGTCTTTTCTCCCACCCCATCTTCCCCCCCCCCCCCCCCTGTCCACTAGAAGTTGAAACCTTTGCAATATCTTTCACACCAGAGAGTTGTGCTGTTTTCATATTGCCGACTTCAGTACCGAGTGCCTGTTCAGTACAGAAATATCGAGTGCCGGTTGCTAATTCATAAATGTAATTAATTATGCAGCAATGTTTGTAGCGATATTGTATTCTCCTCATTAAACGTGGATGATGCAGGTGAAACCGGTTTGGATAGCTGACTCGGAAACCACGTCGTGCATGCTGTGCTGTACAAAGTTCACCCTTATTCTGCGACGGCATCATTGCAGATCTTGCGGTCGAGTGCTGTGTGCTCAGTGTACGGCTCATAAGGTCGGCGCTAGCTTTAGCTTAGCGATTGAAATACTCGCATATGGGGGTATGTTTGAGCGCTTAGGAAGGCGTCGGCAGCCTAAGTGGGATGAAAGTTACTAGGCAATCGCTTGATGCATTCTTCTTGTCGAAAACCGTTTTACTCAATTGCCATCGGGCAGTGGGCGAGTTGTCTTGTCATATGTAGAGAGGAGATGCGATTTTCGTATCGTAGAAGATTGTCGCTCGTTCTTTTCATTTCTTCATCTGTTGTAATGAACAAACCGGCAGCTGCGTGCTGAATAGCTTAGTGAAAGTGCGAAGGTCGATTGTTTAAGAAAACTACCGTTATCAATTCTGTGATCAAAATACGTAGTGCCTTTTGTAAATTTGGTTAGTTTCCCTTGTTTGGAATGGGGAAACAGGGAACAGGCACGTGGCCTGCAGATCGATGTAGACAAATTTATACAGCAAGCTGCATAGCTATGTAGTGTGCGCTACATTGCTAGCATATTTGCTACAGTTGTCAACTTTTCTCGTCGTTTCATTGGAGAAGACCACAGATTTTTGTTCAAATGACTGAAGACACAGCGGGCCCTGATTGAGGGTCCAATGTGTCATCTCATCTCCGGTTTGTGCTGTGATATCGGAAATCACTTATTTTAGGCTGTATTACCCTATATGAACGATGCGTTGAAGAAGTTTAAAGTTTGTGAGCCATGTTTCCAGACGCTGAAGAGGATTGACGACTATGAGAAAAGCCTCGGCCAACAAGAGAGGTTTATTTCTTTGCGTTTTCGCACTAATGTTTTTACACTTTCTTGATCATCATTCGCCCTGTCATTTCGCATCATTTGAAGTATTCGATATTTCATGGAGAATTCAGAGTTATTATGACAGCTGCACAGTTGTTGCAGTAATTGTACTACGATCCGCATTTACTCATTCGAGGCAGAAATGCAATAGCTGTCGTGATTTCCAACTTGGCTTTAGGGAAGTACATTAAAGAGCCGAACGAGCAAATTGTCGCTGCAGATTGCGTTATTTGACTAATTCTGTAATACTCACTGAATATCAGCACAACTTTGCAGTTCATCGCACTCTGATGTCAATGAGGCACGCGCATCTTCTTCTGCTGCACTAATCGATGTGCCTCGAGTGAAGTCGGTATTGAAAATAAAAAGCTCGGAGGGGAATGAGGAAGCAGGGGAGAGCACAGAGCGGTCATTTACACCTGGAGAGATCTCAAGGCGGTCGGTTACGTTTAGGGATGGAGTGAATCCTGGGGATGGAGCTGCTGATAGGGATGCAAACAGTGTGGGCAATGTTCCGGAGCCGAGCAGCTTGATTCCTAAACCGAAGAAGGTATCTCTGAATTTTTGCACTTGTGGAAAATGCAAAGATATTGATATCTATTTGTTTATGTTCACTTATATCGGTTCTTATAACTTATATCGGTACTCTGATATTCGTGGAAAATGAGAAATCATACGATTCAAATGATTGAATGGCCTTATGATCCAAATCGTTCCATTCATCTGTGCATTCTCCTTAATAGTTAATAATATTGACGCCAACAAAGTAGTTGAAAAACTTGCTTGTTGAGTGAATCCTTGAAGAGAACATTTCTGCAGGAATGCAGTTTTGGAACGTCTCGAAATACAAAGGCGAGGTTTTCATAGAGGGATGGACTGTGTTTGTATTCGACGGTATATACTGACGTTACAATTCATCTGTGTGCCTAATTCCTTCCCCATTGTCACAAGCTTTATTCAGTTTCAGAGGTTTATTGAATGTGCTAGAAGCAGTGTGTGTGGGTGCACGTTTCAGAAGAGGGCCAGTGTAACACGTCGTGTGAAAGAACTTCGCATGGAAGAGGAGAACGTTTGTCTTCTGCCGAAGTCAACTGACGATTCGCTGTATACGCGGAATGCGGATGGCTCGATCGAGAAGCTGAATCTAGAAGAGGCTAATCGATCCATCGCGAATGGGCAAATCGTTGTGGTGGCAGTGTCACGCAATCTCTGGTGCAACGTCAAAACGTGTAAATGTAAGCTATCGTCTCAACAGTGCTGTGCGTAATCACTCTCTTTAAGTATCGAAGCGAATAGCGATTGTTGAGTAACGTAGCAAATTTAAGCCGTGAAGGTTTCTTTTGGCTATCCGTCATAGCAGAGAAAAGTTCGCGTCGTCTTTCACCCCATCTGTTCGCTCCTTCATCGGCTACAAGCGAGCCAAGATTGCACTAGCTGAAAACTTGTGTGGAAGGTGTGGTAAGGGAGGAAACGTTTTGGAAGACGGAAGCTTCTTTCTTTCGAAGTTTTTCCCGTACTCTGGGAAAATTAGTGTTCTCTCTTCTGCGACACTTATACCCTCTGTCGTCAGACGAGTTCACAACGAAGTTCACATTGGGAGTGGTCTTCTAATTCAAATTATCGAAGGATTGCTAATACTGTATAAGCGGATGTTGCGCCTTTTGCAACTAGTCAATATCGCTTTCGTAACAGTGTTAATTTGGAAGGTCAGTTGCTCCGCTTTCTTGGACGTGGACGTTATCGTTAACCGTTTTAGGATGCTCATGTTTTGCTCCAACCACAGCTGCCGCATTCAGGGTACCACACGATTGGGTCGTAGAATTTAATTAGTGAAGCTCGCCGTATATATTAGCCTATACTTGGTTATTCGAGCTGACCCCGTGCAGCTGTTTGGATCCATGATTTCCATCTCATTAAGTAGCATCCATATACGTGACGTTTAAACAATCAGAAGACCTGGTGACAAGTACGGATAGAGAAGTACAAAAATGTGTTTGTGCAACATGTCTGGTGACTTGCCCAGACGTTTCCTATCTCAGATCCAGCGCAGTGGAATTTCGTGGCTGACAGTTGTCGATTACAAGGTGTGGAGGTGGGTGGGTAGAATCGAAAACAGTTGCGATATATGTGTTCAGCGATTGTCTGCCCTCTTCCAGACAACAACTACGTAGCCAAAGAGGGAAGCAATGGATTTTACATGTGTCGTGCTCTTCTTTCGCTGATTTTCGCTCGAGCCTTTCTCACCTTTCGGTTGGAATTTCTGATTTTGCCTTCGCATTTCACTTTGCTCTTATTTGCTTTTTTGATTTTATCTAATTTGGCCTGGTGCTGGAACTGTTTCGCACATTCTTGGAAATATTCTGAAGGACGATCTCGAGTTAGGTTGAATCTTGCCCGTAACCTGTCTTTGCTCATTCAGATGTAGTTATCCCCGTCTTTTAGTTCACATTCTCTCGTAAAATAAGAGAAAGCAGTGATGTATTTTAGTGGACTGTTGCGGTCTCGGTCGAGTGATGTGCGTTTGCTCGTGTGGAATGTTGGCGGTCGGATTGGATGAAATTCTCATCGTTTACGATTTGGATGAAGATGAACAATGCTGCATACCAATCGACATTATTCGTAGGGTAATCGCTTTTTTAAAAATTGTTTCCATTTTTAAATGAATTCAGTTGAACCCTAGAAGCGATGTGCTGAAAATAGAGATTTCATACTGCATATAGAGCCCGACTTAGAAATGTGGTGAACTGAAATAAGATCGTGCAATCAGAAGGCGTTAAACTCGAAAAGTTTCCGGCTATTGTAGGAATTAGCGTAAAGCCCACGGATCTATCGGAACTTTGACTCTATATAAAAGGTCTTTGTCTAGTTTTCCACTCCGGGGGTTGTTTGAGGCTAGGATTGTTGAAGAGGTGCACCGTGCAGTTCATATTTTCGACACGTTTTTAAAGTGTTTTCGAGTTTACGCGATCCACTTGTATTTGCCATTTGTAACGGATGCTTGAAAACTCTTTGATATGAACAAATCAAAGACTTCTGTTTGAGGCTGTACAACTTGCTTAACCTATGCTGCTAATACGCTTGTCCATCTTTTCAGCGGATGTGATTAGTCACTGGCCAGCACCTAGGATACTGTCCAATGTATAACAGTCCAGTTATAAATATTTCCTGCTTGAGAGTGCCTTCCCACTGCAGTTATTTTAGAACGTAGAGGTTTTGTACACAATTAGATTCACACGATCAAGGTTGCTATACCGTAAGTTGCATTGTAAGCTGTCTTAACGAGAAGCTGAATGGGTGGGAGAGCAAAGTTTTCTGAGGTCGTACGGTGGGCTTATCATATACTGCTGACATATTTGTTCTTGTTTGGCAGTGGTCAGAAACGAGTTGTCAAAGCCATTGCCTTCAGTTCCTTTCCTTTGGTTCGCATATTGATGTGAGCATGAACTCATATATTCTACGCTGTTCTTGCCCTTAGTTTTTGGTCACATTTCGTGCGGAGTGGTGTCCTATTCAAGACGTTACAATGTATGCTTCTTTATGAAGCAATCGATTATAGATTCGTGAAATATACGAATGTTCTCTGAAGCCTCAGAATGAATCCTTTGACGAGAGAATGGGAATCCGCGCAGCTCATCTTCGAGTACCGACTTTGCATTCCACTCTTCATAAGAACGAACTCAATGAATTCGCTGCACGAGATATCCTTCTCTTCAGACCTTCCTTGCAGGTCTGTTGCAGAACACTTTTCTCTATCTCTTGTTCATTGCCGAATTGTGACCACTAACAAGAGATACTGAAGGTGGAGACTGTTTGGCATGTTTGTAGGTGGATGCCATTAGCTGTATCTGCGAGTGGATGCTATTTGTATCTGCAGGGGATGAGTGAGTACTGTTTGCCTCATATATTGAAAACTAGTTATATTGTCACTCTGGTCACCTGGAAGATTGGAGAGAATAATAATATTCAAGCTTTAGCTTATCATTTTCATAAAAGCAACTTTGATGAAAAGGATGTTGGTGTTATCGTTGTCACTCGTTCGCTGCGTTTTTTTTCATCCATAAAATTTGCGATGGCGTTCTCAGCTGACTCGACTTGCTTTCATTTGATGGCAGTGAAATTGTCAGATCATGTCACCTATGCAGTGGTCGATTTTTTTTTTTGCAGTGTTTCGACAATCTTATTGTGCCTTCATCGCCGTTCCTTGTCGCGTGTTTTATTCACCAGTGCGAAACGCTTTGGGCCTTGGCAATCCCTAACCGTCTGCTTTATAGGATTGGACTTCAAGCTTCATGTGGGCTCATTTATCTTGTTTCCTTTTATCTCTCCGTCATACCACTATCCTTCTTCGATGCCGAAGCCAAGCAAAGAGGGGACAGGTATCGAATGCGAACTCACTTTTTCCTCTTCCATCTCATCCCCGTACGTGTTCCGACAACCACTAGGAATATTTCGGATCTTCAAGTATGAAAGCGAACCTTCCGATGGTTTAGTATATTTTTGGAGACTTGCGGCTAGTAAAATGGTGAGCGTGCATATATTCTGAAGCTAACTAAGCTATCCCCTCTTTTCCATAATCAGCAATTTCCGCATCTACTTGCCGTTACATTAACTGATGGTTCCAAAAGAGCCGTTGTTTATCTACTCATTCATGTCAACAAAGGGACGAGAAAGTATTCTTCGATGGTGCTGCAATTGATGCTATTTGGGTTTTGCAGAGTTTAGCGAATGTGGGAACGAGTGACTGTAATAGCCCTGAGAATGTGGATGCTGCACCGATTACGACGTTTATAGGTGAATAAAGAATACGAAACGAGGGCTTAAGGGGTTCTCGAATGGGGTAAGCTAAAAGGTACCAGAGGCCTTGCGAATTTTCACGTTCTGAAGTTTTCAAGAGTCAGCAAGTAGTTCATGGTAAATCCGAGCAGCTCTACAATGAAGTCAGACACGAGTGTTCGTAAAATTTATGGCTCAAGAAGTGATGTCCTTGAGTCGTACGATAAGCAAATTGCTCTTGTTCCACTGAGTGCACATCTAGTGGTTCCCTTTAACACTGATTTTCGATTGAGAGGCTTCGTGGATGCTTCGTTGGAGGTGCTTCCTGAAATCACTTTAGCGGATAAACAGCAGCACTTTATTTTACAAAGCGAGCAATTTGGAATTGCCATATAGTTCTCAGTTATTTTATAGTAGGCAGAGGTCTTTGCAGATTATCCCACGCCGATTGTGAATCGTCGTGAGCGTGAGCCGGTTTACACATCACTGAGCGACACTACGGTTCTAAAGGTGTTCACTGACTTCAGAAACTGGTCTTATCGTCTACTCAGGGTGCATGGAAGCACGCTGGATCTACAAGACGACGAGTCACGTCTTGTCATTCCTACATGGGCAAAAGACGACGTGAGCGAATTTAGAGAGTGACACTTTGTGGTGCTGGATAAGAAATACCAGTTGATTTATTACCTTCTGGAAGGTAATCAAATGTATTCCAAGCGCGAAAAGAAAACGGAGGGAATAAAGTTTTGAGACCACGAGGCCTCGGATTTTGGAAAGAGTTGAAAGCTTCAGGAGATGTCTGATTCCTTGTTTTTGTTCCCCGCATTTGCTCTTACTTCCATCACTGATTTTCTCGTTGTCCAAGAGCATTTAAAAGAAAAACGTTTTTTTGGCAGTTAACCGGTTTTTGCTGCTGGCACTTGAAATATTTGCCACCCTATCACATATGGCTGTATGTATGCCTCCTTGATTTTTATGTTTGGTTAAATGCCCTCTCATTTACAAATTTCTACGTAGGTATATATATATATATATATATATATATATATATATATATATAT